>JAIRCJ010000239.1:0-139457 GCA_020883675.1 Bruguiera gymnorhiza
ATCAAACTACTGTGGTCCGAACTGCTAACAATAGAAGGGATCAAAGAGAATTTGGGGAGGCAAGGCACCTATGACCATAATTGGGCAGTATTAAAATGACACTTCCTCCATCCAAGGTAGAATGATCCTGATGCATACCTAGAATGGGAGAAGAAGTTGAATTGGTTTTTGATTGCCACAACTATTCTGAGGAGAAAAGGTAAAGCTTGCTGCAGTTGAATTCACTGATTATGCTATTATTGGTGGGATCAACTTGTTTTGACTAGGAGAAGGAATCGTGAGCGGGCCTATTGATACATGGGAGGAGATGAAGGCTATCATGAGGAGGAGGTTTGTCCCTAATCACATTTACAGGGAGCTGTACCAAAAGGCTGCAAGGGCTCACTCAGGCACCAAAAGTGTGGAGGTTACCACAAGGAGATGGAGATTACCATGATTTCGGGCGAATGTAGAAGAAGATAGAGAAGCAACAATGGCTCGATTTCTGCAAGGGCTAAATGGGGACATAGCAAACGTGGTTGAATTGCCAACACTATGTGGAATTAGAAGACATGGTACACATGGCCATGAAAGTTGAAAGGCAACTCAAACGAAAGGGTTTCCACACGGTTTGGGCAGAACTCAGGATCTACCTCATCTTGGAAGCCAAATTGGAATAAAAGGGACGAGATGACCAACTACAAGTCCAAAGCGAGCTATCCAAGTACAAGAATGTGGGTCCTAGCAAGGAGGCAGGTAATTCTGACCCCCAACCAAGTAGAAATAGAGATGTTAAATGTTTTAAGTGTTTGGGCAGGGGTCGCATTGCATCTCGATGTCCAAATAAGCGTGCAATGATCTTGAGAAGTAATGGTGAAGTTGAAACTGAAAGTGAATCAGATGATGATTCTATGCCATCATCAGAGGGTGAAAGTGATGGAGAGGAGTATCCAGTTAATGGAGTAGCTCTTGTTACAAGGCGAGCATTGAATGTGCAAGTAAAGGAAGAAAATGAGGTGCAACGAGATAACATCTTTCAGACGAGGTGTCTCATCAAAGATAAGGTATGTAGTATGATTATTGATGGTGGGAGTTGCACTAATGTTGCTAGCACAACTATGGTTGAGAAGTTGGATTTACCTACTATGAACCATCCTAGGCCATATAAGCTTCAATGGCTGAATGACAGTGGTGAAGTCAAGGTAAATAAGCAAGTGCTCATATCATTTTCTATCGGAAGGTACCGTGATGAAATTTTATGTGATGTTGTACCTATGCATGTGGGCCATATTCTATTAGGAAGACCATGGCAATTTGATAGGCGAGTTATGCATGATGGCTTCAAGAACCGATATTCCTTTGTAATGAATAAAAAACCCGTCACTCTTGTACCATTATCACCTCAACAAGCTTATGAGGATCAATTAAGGATTAAAAATGAGAGTGAACAGAAAAGAAAGATTGATAAAAGAGAAAGTTTCTATGCAAAAGGGAGTGATGTCAAAAGAGCATTCTATGCCAAACAACCTATGATCGTACTTCTGTACAAGGAGGCTTTATTTTAACACTAACAAGTTTGACCCATCTTTGCCTAGTGTTGTTGTTGCTCTATTGCAGGAATTTGAAGATGTATTCCCTGATGATGTTCCAAGTGGATTGCCACCTAATAGAGGAATTGAGCATCAAATTGATTTCATCCCAGGTGCATCCATCCCCTAACCGGCCAGCATATAAGAGTAATCCTGAGGAGACAAAGGAGCTTCAAAGGCAGGTTGAGGAGCTTATTTCCAAAGGATATGTGAGGGAAAGCATGAGTCCATGTGCTGTTCCTGTCCTACTTGTACCCAAGAAAGATGGGACTTGGAGGATGTGTGTTGATTGTCGAGCAATCAACAAAATCACTGTAAAGTATCGTCACCCATACCTAGATTAGATGACATGTTGGATGAATTGCATGGTTCCTGTGTCTTTTCTAAGATTGATTTGAAAAGCGGATATCATCAGATTAGGATGAGAGAGGGAGATGAGTGGAAAACAGCTTTCAAAACTAAGTACGGTCTGTATGAATGGCTTGTTATGCCATTTGGTCTCACTAATGCACCAAGCACTTTTATGCGACTAATGAATCATGTTTTGCGTCCATTCATTGGTAAATTTGTGGTTGTGTATTTTGATAATATTTTGGTCTATAGTAAAACCCTAGAAGAGCATCTTGATCATTTACGTTCTATTGTAAGTGTTTTACGTTCTGAAAAATTGTATGCTAACTTAAGGAAATGTTCCTTTTGTACTAATCAGATCACATTTCTTGGCTATGTGGTGAGTTCTAAAGGTGTTGAGGTTGACGAGGAAAAAGTTAAGGCAATTCGTGATTGGCCTACACCTAAGTCAATTAGTGATGTGCGTAGCTTTCATGGTCTAGCTAGTTTCTATAGACGCTTTGTTAGGGACTTTAGCACCATTGCTGCCCCACTCACTGAGCTTATAAAAAAGAACACGAGTTTTAGGTGGGGTAGTGACCAAGACAAGGCTTTTAATTGCATAAAGGAAAAATTAAGTTCTGCACCCCTACTTGCTTTACCTAACTTTGAAAAAGCTTTCGAGATTGAGTGTGATGCTTCAGGTATTGGCATTGGAGCTGTTTTGATGCAGGAAAGGCGCCCAATTGCTTACTTCAGTGAAAAGCTAAGTGGAGCAAGCCTTAATTATCCTACTTATGATAAAGAGATGTATGCATTGGTACGGGCTTTGGAGACATGGCAACATTACCTTTGGCCCAAGGAGTTTGTCATCCATACTGACCATGAATCGTTGAAGCACTTGAAGGGACAAGGAAAGTTGAACAAAAGACATGCTAAGTGGATTGAATTTATTGAGACCTTTCCCTACAACATCAAATATAAACAAGGTAAGGACAATGTGGTAGCTGATGCATTATCTCGCAGGTATGCCCTTATCTCTACACTTACTGCAAACTTATTAGGATTTGAACATATTAAAGATTTATATGTGAATGATCCGGACTTTGCTAACGTGTATGGAGCATGTGAGAAGTCAGCCTTTGAGAAGTTTTATAGGCATAAGGGTTTCTTATTTAGGGAAAATCGTTTATGCATGCCTATGAGTTCTTTAAGGGAGTTGGTTGTAAGAGAAGCTCATGAGGGTGGTCTAATGGGTCATTTCGGAGTTAGGAAAACCCTAGATGTCCTAAATGAACACTTCTTTTGGCCACGCATGAAACGAGATGTTGAGAGGATATGTGAGAAATGCATAACATGCAAACAGGCTAAATCTAGAGTTTTACCCCATGGCTTGTATACCCCTTTACCCATACCTAACCATCCCTGGGTTGATTTATCCATGGACTTTGTACTGGGATTGCCACGAACAAAACGGGGTAGGGATTTTGTATTTGTTGTTGTTGATAGATTTTCAAAGATGGCACACTTCATCCCATGCCATAAAACTGATGATGCAAACAATGTGGCTGACTTGTTCTTTAGAGAAGTAGTGCGTTTGCATGGCATGCCACGGAGCATTGTTTCAGACCGAGATACAAAGTTCTTAAGCTACTTCTGGAAGACTTTGTGGGGTAAGTTAGGTACTAAACTATTGTTTTCAACTACTTGTCATCCACAAACTGATGGGCAGACTGAGGTGGTTAATCGAACTCTTTCTACCCTTTTGCGTGCTATTATTCAAACAAATTTGAAAACATGGGAAGATTGTTTACCACATGTCGAGTTTGCATATAATAGAAGTGTTCATTCTACTACTAGCTACTCTCCATTTGAAATTGTATATGGTTTTAATCCATTGACACCTCTGGATTTGGTACCTATACCTGTCAATGAGTATGCCAACGTTGATGGTGAACGCAAAGCTGACATGATAAAAAAATTGCATGAGAAGGTGCGGCAACATATTGAAAAACGAACTGAGCAATACGCATCCCATGTCAACAAGGGACGAAAGAAGGTGGTGTTTGAACCTGGTGATTGGGTTTGGGTGCATATGCGCAAGGAACGATTCCCAGCACAGAGACGTTCAAAGCTACAACCTAGAGGAGATGGCCCCTTCCAAGTTCTAGCACGAATTAATGACAATGCTTATAAGTTGGAACTTCCTGGTGAGTATAATGTGAGTGCAACATTTAACGTTTCTGACCTTTCCCCTTTTGATGTAGGTGATGATTCGAGGGCGAATCCTTTTGAGGAAGGGGGGAATGATGAGAACCATGGAGATGATGGGTGGAAGGCTTCAATAGATGCAAGAAGTCCATTGCCCCATTCCAGAAGGCCCAATAACACAAGCTAGAGCTTCAATGGATGCAAGAGGTCCATTGCACATTCCAGAAGGCCCAATAACACGAGCTAGGGCCCAAAAAGATTAAAAGAAGCACTAAATGGGCTGATTCAGGACATTCAAGCCAAGCAAGCTTCAAATGGTGCGAATTCAAGTTCTAAAGAGAGCCCAGGCCTAATTAATATAATTGGACTACTTAATGGGTCAGACTAAGTGATAGCATTCACTCCTAAATAGGAGTTCATTGTATGTGCTGGAATTAGTCCGAAATTCCTCCAAAATAGGGATTTCTCCTAAATAGGAATTTTGCCTCTTTAGGATTGCTATCTAAGTCTATAAATAGGCACCCCTTGTAAGCTTTGGAAATCAGACAACTTTCAGTGAAATAGAAAGCAAGGGTTTCTCCTCGGTTCTTTTGAGAACTAAAGAACTTATCAAGAGGTTTTCTTCTTGTGGCGTTCAAATCGACTTATCACTCCCAATTCCTTTCTCTTCTGGAGTGTGGCGTCCATATCCATCTTGAATACCCTAAGGTTCGTGTTCCTTCGAATTTTGGGTCTAGGGTTTGTGTTATTAAACTCTGATTTAGCTTTCCTGGTTGTTCTTTGATTCATTGTGTGCGTTGGGTCCCTAAGCCACGTCTTTTTGGGGTTTTCCGCATCAGTTGGTATCAGAGCCTGGCTCTAAATCAGGTTGAATCCACTCACTCTTCAATTTTCTACCTTATGATTTATTTATTTCGATTCAATTTGTCTATTACAATTCAAATGCACAAATCTGTTTACTGGCAATCCTTCTCAACGTGCTAATTTCAATTCCAATTGCTGTATCTAAGTGTTCTACTGTTGTTTTGTGTTGAGCAAAAGAAAAAGGAAAAAAAAAAGAAGGATCAACGAAAAAAAAAAAAAAAAACAAAGAAAGAAAAAGAACAAGAAAAAGAAGAAAAGAAAGGAAACATCAAATTCAAGTTATTGATAAAGTTAACAGTTTGGTCATATTGGCCACAATAATAACAAAGTTTTCTTGCTCAACTCCAATTCTGTCATCCATTTTCCTATCTTGTTATCCAAGTTTGTCCTCTAAATTTAACTTCCCTTATCCTGATTCTTTTGTGAGTTTAGTTCGTTAAAATTGTTTGCCTTGATATCCTTTTTCGTTTTTTTTGATTCCTTGTTCTCCAATTTGTTCAATTCTACACCATTTATCTTATTCTGTTCAAAATCAATACTCTTGATTTACCTTCTTTAGTTCTTTATAGAGCTGAAAGGAGAAATCCGAGTGGTAAAAGGCAAGAGTGAAAGTTCATATAAAGAAAAAGCCATAAAGAGTGTAAACACGAAAGAGTGTGACACCTTCTTTTGAGTGAAACACGTGAGGGAGTGCTCTGTGAGGTATCTTATTATTTTGTGTAGAAGTAATACTATGACATCCAAAGACAAAGGTGCAGCTCAGGAGGGAGCTGGTGATGTGTCCTTCATGATCAAAGCTATGCAACAACAATTTGAGCGTATGAATACCAGATTTGATGATATGAGGGAAAGGATGGAGGAGCAATCTAATACTATAGCAGAGTTGCAAAGGAGGCATGGGGAGTATGAGGCTCCTAAAGCAAGAAGGCAGTTGAGACGTGCCTATGACCATGAAGATGATGTAGAAGATGATGAAATTGATGATCAAACTACTGCGGTCCGAACTGCTAACAATAGAAGGGATCAAAGAGAATTTGGGAGGCAAGGCACCTATGACCATAATTTGGGCAGTATTAAAATGACACTTCCTCCATTCCAAGGTAAGAATGATCCTGATGCATACCTAGAATGGGAGAAGAAGGTTGAGTTGGTTTTTGATTGCCACAACTATTCCGAGGAGAAAAAGGTAAAGCTTGCTGCAGTTGAATTCACTGATTATGCTATTATTTGGTGGGATCAACTTGTTTTGACTAGGAGAAGGAATCGTGAGCGGCCTATTGATACATGGGAGGAGATGAAGGCTATCATGAGGAGGAGGTTTGTCCCTAATCACTATTACAGGGAGCTGTACCAAAGGCTGCAAGGGCTCACTCAGGACACCAAAAGTGTGGAGGATTACCACAAGGAGATGGAGATTACCATGATTCGGGCGAATGTAGAAGAAGATAGAGAAGCAACCATGGCTCGATTTCTGCAAGGGCTAAATGGGGACATAGCAAACGTGGTTGAATTGCAACACTATGTGGAATTAGAAGACATGGTACACATGGCCATGAAAGTTGAAAGGCAACTCAAACGAAAGGGTTCCACACGGTTTGGGCAGAACTCAGGATCTACCTCATCTTGGAAGCCAAATTGGAATAAAAGGGACGAGATGACCAACTACAAGTCCAAAGCCGAGCTATCCAAGTACAAGAATGTGGGTTCTAGCAAGGAGGCAGGTAATTCTGACCCCCAACCAAGTAGAAATAGAGATGTTAAATGTTTTAAGTGTTTGGGCAGGGGTCACATTGCATCTCGATGTCCAAATAAGCGTGCAATGATCTTGAGAAGTAATGGTGAAGTTGAAACTGAAAGTGAATCAGATGATGATTCTATGCCATCATCAGAGGGTGAAAGTGATGGAGAGGAGTATCCAGTTAATGGAGTAGCTCTTGTTACAAGGCGAGCATTGAATGTGCAAGTAAAGGAAGAAAATGAGGTGCAACGAGATAACATCTTTCAGACGAGGTGTCTCATCAAAGATAAGGTATGTAGTATGATTATTGATGGTGGGAGTTGCACTAATGTTGCTAGCACAACTATGGTTGAGAAGTTGGATTTACCTACTATGAACCATCCTAGGCCATATAAGCTTCAATGGCTGAATGACAGTGGTGAAGTCAAGGTAAATAAGCAAGTGCTCATATCATTTTCTATCGGAAGGTACCGTGATGAAATTTTATGTGATGTTGTACCTATGCATGTGGGCCATATTCTATTAGGAAGACCATGGCAATTTGATAGGCGAGTTATGCATGATGGCTTCAAGAACCGATATTCCTTTGTAATGAATAAAAAACCCGTCACTCTTGTACCATTATCACCTCAACAAGCTTATGAGGATCAATTAAGGATTAAAAATGAGAGTGAACAGAAAGAAAGATTGATAAAAGAGAAAAGAGAGGAGAAAACGTGATGACACAAGAGAAAGAGAAGAAAGAGAAAGTTTCTATGCAAAAGGGAGTGATGTCAAAAGAGCATTCTATGCCAAACAACCTATGATCGTACTTCTGTACAAGGAGGCTTATTTTAACACTAACAAGTTTGACCCATCTTTGCTAGTGTTGTTTTTGCTCTATTGCAGGAATTTGAAGATGTATTCCCTGATGATGTTCCAAGTGGATTGCCACCTAATAGAGGAATTGAGCATCAAATTGATTTCATCCCAGGTGCATCCATCCCTAACCGGCCAGCATATAAGAGTAATCCTGAGGAGACAAAGGAGCTTCAAAGGCAGGTTGAGGAGCTTATTTCCAAAGGATATGTGAGGGAAAGCATGAGTCCATGTGCTGTTCCTGTCCTACTTGTACCCAAGAAAGATGGGACTTGGAGGATGTGTGTTGATTGTCGAGCAATCAACAAAATCACTGTAAAGTATCGTCACCCCATACCTAGATTAGATGACATGTTGGATGAATTGCATGGTTCCTGTGTCTTTTCTAAGATTGATTTGAAAAGCGGATATCATCAGATTAGGATGAGAGAGGGAGATGAGTGGAAAACAGCTTTCAAAACTAAGTATGGTCTGTATGAATGGCTTGTTATGCCATTTGGTCTCACTAATGCACCAAGCACTTTTATGCGACTAATGAATCATGTTTTGCGTCCATTCATTGGTAAATTTGTGGTTGTGTATTTTGATGATATTTTGGTCTATAGTAAAACCCTAGAAGAGCATCTTGATCATTTACGTTCTATTGTAAGTGTTTTACGTTCTGAAAAATTGTATGCTAACTTAAGGAAATGTTCCTTTTGTACTAATCAGATCACATTTCTTGGCTATGTGGTGAGTTCTAAAGGTGTTGAGGTTGACGAGGAAAAAGTTAAGGCAATTCGTGATTGGCCTACACCTAAGTCAATTAGTGATGTGCGTAGCTTTCATGGTCTAGCTAGTTTCTATAGACGCTTTGTTAGGGACTTTAGCACCATTGCTGCACCACTCACTGAGCTTATAAAAAAGAACACGAGTTTTAGGTGGGGTAGTGACCAAGACAAGGCTTTTAATTGCATAAAGGAAAAATTAAGTTCTGCACCCCTACTTGCTTTACCTAACTTTGAAAAAGCTTTCGAGATTGAGTGTGATGCTTCAGGTATTGGCATTGGAGCTGTTTTGATGCAGGAAAGGCGGCCCAATTGCTTACTTCAGTGAAAAGCTAAGTGGAGCAAGCCTTAATTATCCTACTTATGATAAGAGATGTATGCTATTGGTACGAGCTTTGGAGACATGGGCAACATTACCTTTGGCCCAAGGAGTTTGTCATCCATACTGACCATGAATCGTTGAAGCACTTGAAGGGACAAGGAAAATTGAACAAAAAAAAGACATGCTAAGTGGATTGAATTTATTGAGACCTTTCCCTACAACATCAAATTATAAACAAGGTAAGGACAATGTGGTAGCTGATGCATTATCTCGCAGGTATGCCCCTTATCTCTACACTTACTGCAAACTTATTAGGATTTGAACATATTAAAGATTTATATGTGAATGATCCGCTTGCTAAACGTGTATGGGAGCATGTGAGAAGTCAGCCTTTGAGAAGTTTTATAGGCATAAGGGTTTCTTATTTAGGGAAAATCGTTTATGCATGCCTATGAGTTCTTTAAGGAGTTGGTTGTAAGAGAAGCTCATGAGGGTGGTTTAATGGGTCATTTCGGAGTTAGGAAAACCCTAGATGTCCTAAATGAACACTTCTTTTGGCCACGCATGAAACGAGATGTTGAGAGGATATGTGAGAAATGCATAACATGCAAACAGGCTAAATCTAGAGTTTTACCCCATGGCTTGTATACCCCTTTACCCATACCTAACCATCCCTGGGTTGATTTATCCATGGACTTTGTACTGGGATTGCCACGAACAAAACGGGTAGGGATTCTGTATTTGTTGTTGTTGATAGATTTTCAAAGATGGCACACTTCATCCCATGCCATAAAACTGATGATGCAAACAATGTGGCTGACTTGTTCTTTAGAGAAGTAGTGCGTTTGCATGGCATGCCACGGAGCATTGTTTCAGACCGAGATACAAAGTTCTTAAGCTACTTCTGGAAGACTTGTGGGTAAGTTAGGTACTAAACTATTGTTTTCAACTACTTGTCATCCACAAACTGATGGGCAGACTGAGGTGGTTAATCGAACTCTTTCTACCCTTTTGCGTGCTATTATTCAAACAATTTGAAAACATGGGAAGATTGTTTACCACATGTCGAGTTTGCATATAATAGAAGTGTTCTTCTACTACTAGCTACTCTCCATTTGAAATTGTATATGGTTTTAATCCATTGACTCCTCTGGATTTGGTACCTATACCTGTCAATGAGTATGCCAACGTTGATGGTGAACGCAAAGCTGACATGATAAAAAAATTGCATGAGAAGGTGCGGCAACATATTGAAAAACGAACTGAGCAATACGCATCCCATGTCAACAAGGGACGAAAGAAGGTGGTGTTTGAACCTGGTGATTGGGTTTGGGTGCATATGCGCAAGGAACGATTCCCAGCTCAGAGACGTTCAAAGCTACAACCTAGAGGAGATGGTCCCTTCAAGTTCTAGCACGAATTAATGACAATGCTTATAAGTTTGGAACTTCCTGGTGAGTATAATGTGAGTGCAACATTTAACGTTTCTGACCTTTCCCCTTTTGATGTAGGTGATGATTCGAGGGCGAATCCTTTTGAGGAAGGGGGAATGATGAGAACCATGGAGATGATGGGTGGAAGGCTTCAATAGATGCAAGAAGTCCATTGCCCATTCCAGAAGGCCCAATAACACAAGCTAGAGCTTCAATGGATGCAAGAGGTCCATTGCACATTCCAGAAGGCCCAATAACACGAGCTAGGCCAAAAAGATTAAAGAGCACTAAATGGGCTGATTCAGGACATTCAAGCCAAGCAAGCTTCAAATGGTGCGAATTCAAGTTCTAAAGAGAGCCCAGGCCTAATTAATATAATTGGACTACTTAATGGTCAGACTAAGTGATAGCATTCACTCCTAAATAGGAGTTCATTGTATGTGCCTGGAATTAGTCCGAAATTCTCCAAAATAGGGATTTCTCCTAAATAGGAATTTTGCCTCTTTAGGATTGCTATCTAAGCCTATANTGATGAGAACCATGGAGATGATGGGTGGAAGGCTTCAATAGATGCAAGAAGTCCATTGCCCATTCCACAAGGCCCAATAACACAAGCTAGAGCTTTAATGGATGCAAGAGGTCCATTGCACATTCCAGAAGGCCCAATAACACGAGCTAGGGCCAAAAAGATTAAAGAAGCACTAAATGGGCTGATTCAAGACATTCAAGCCAAGCAAGCTTCAAATGGTGCGAATTCAAGTTCTAAAGAGAGCCTAGGCCTAATTAATATAATTGGACTACTTAATGGGTCAGACTAAGTGATAGCATTCACTCCTAAATAAGAGTTCATTGTATGTGCTGGAATTAGTCCAAAATTCCTCCAAAATAGGGATTTCTCCTAAATAGGAATTTTGCCTCTTTAGGATTGCTATCTAAGCCTATAAATAGCACCACTTGTAAGCTTTGGAAATCAGACAACTTTCAGTGAAATAGAAAGCAAGGGTTTCTCCTTCGGTTCTTTTGAGAACTAAAAGAACTTATCAAGAGGTTTTCTTCTTGTGGCGTTCAAACCGACTTATCACTCCCAATTCCTTCCTCTTCTGGAGTGTGGCGTCCATATCCATCTTGAATACCCTAGGTTCGTGTTCCTTCGAATATTGGGTCTAGGGTTTGTGTTATTAAACTCTGATTTAGCTTTCCTGGTTGTTCTTTGATTCATTGTGTGCGTCGGGTCTCTAAGCCACGTCGTTTTGGGGTTTTCCGCAGCAGTTGGTTTAGAGCCTGGCTCTAAATCAGGTTGAATCCACTCACTCTTCAATTTTCTACCTTGTGATTTATTTATTTCGATTCAATTTGTCTATCATCTGCATTACAATTCAAATGCACAAATTTTGTTTGCAATCCTTCTCAACCTACTAATTTCAATTCCAATTGTTGTATCTAAGTGTTCTACTATTGTTTTGTGTTGAGCAAAAGAAAAAAGAAAGAAAAAAAAACAAAAAGAAGGATCTACGAAAAAAAGAAAAAGAAAAAGAAAAAGAGAAAGAAGGAAAGAAAGAAAACATCAAATTCAAGTTATTGATAAAGTTAACAGTTTGATCATATTGGCCACAATAATAACAAAGTTTTCTTGCTCAACTCCAATTCTGCAATCCAATTTCCTATCTTGTTACCCAAGTTTGTCCTCTAAATTTAACTTCCCCTATCCTGATTCTTTTTGTGAGTTTAGTTCAATTTGTTTGCCTTGATATCCTTTTTCATTTTTTTGATTCCTTGTTCCCTAATTTGTTCAATTCTACACCATTTATCTTATTCTGTTCAAAGTCAATACTCTTGATTACCTTGTTTAGTTCTTTATAGAGCTGAAAGGAGAAATCCAAGTGGTAAAAGGCAAGAGTGAAAGTTCATATAAAAAAAAAGCCATAAAGAGTGTAAACACGAGAGAGTGTGACACCTTTTTTGAGTGAAACACGTGAGGGAGTGCTCTGTGAGGTATCTTATTATTTTGTAGAAGTAATACTATGACATCCAAAGAAAGGTGCAGCTCAGGAGGGAGCTAGTGATGTGTCCTTCATGATCAAAGCTATGCAACAACAATTTGAGCGTATGAATACCCAATTTGATGATATGAGGGAGGGATGGAGGAGCAATCTAATACTATAGCAGAGTTGCAAAGGAGGCATGGGGAATATAAGCTCCTAAAGCAAGAAGGCAGTTGAGACGTGCCTATGACCATAAGATGATGTAGAAGATGATGAAATTGATGATCAAACTACTGTGCTCTGAACTGCTAACAATAGAAGGGATCAAAGAGAATTTGGGAGGCAAGGCACCTATGACCATAATTTGGGCAGTATTAAAATGACAATTCCTCCATTCCAAGGTAAGAATGATCCTGATGCATACCTAGAATGGGAGAAGAAGGTTGAATTGGTTTTTGATTGCCACAATTCCGAGGAGAAAAAGGTAAAGCTTGCTGCAGTTGAATTCACTGATTATGCTATTATTTTGGTGGGATCAACTTGTTTTGACTAGGAGAAGGAATCGGTGAGGCGGACCCCCTACTGATACATGGAGGAGATGAAGGCTATCATGAGGAGGAGGTTTGTCCTAATCACTATTACAGGGAGCTGTACCAAAGGCTGCAAGGGCTCACTCAGACACCAAAAGTGTGGAGGATTACCACAAGGAGATGGAGATTACCATGATTCGGGCGAATGTAGAAGAAGATAGAGAAGCAACCATGGCTCGATTTCTGCAAGGGCTAAATGGGGACATAGCAAACGTGGTTGAATTGCAACACTATGTGGAATTAGAAGACATGGTACACATGGCCATGAAAGTTGAAAGGCAACTCAAACGAAAGGGTTCCACACGGTTTGGGCAGAACTCAGGATCTACCTCATCTTGGAAGCCAAATTGGAATAAAAGGGACGAGATGACCAACTACAAGTCCAAAGCCGAGCTATCCAAGTACAAGAATGTGGGTTCTAGCAAGGAGGCAGGTAATTCTGACCCCCAACCAAGTAGAAATAGAGATGTTAAATGTTTTAAGTGTTTGGGCAGGGGTCACATTGCATCTCGATGTCCAAATAAGCGTGCAATGATCTTGAGAAGTAATGGTGAAGTTGAAACTGAAAGTGAATCAGATGATGATTCTATGCCATCATCAGAGGGTGAAAGTGATGGAGAGGAGTATCCAGTTAATGGAGTAGCTCTTGTTACAAGGCGAGCATTGAATGTGCAAGTAAAGGAAGAAAATGAGGTGCAACGAGATAACATCTTTCAGACGAGGTGTCTCATCAAAGATAAGGTATGTAGTATGATTATTGATGGTGGGAGTTGCACTAATGTTGCTAGCACAACTATGGTTGAGAAGTTGGATTTACCTACTATGAACCATCCTAGGCCATATAAGCTTCAATGGCTGAATGACAGTGGTGAAGTCAAGGTAAATAAGCAAGTGCTCATATCATTTTCTATCGGAAGGTACCGTGATGAAATTTTATGTGATGTTGTACCTATGCATGTGGGCCATATTCTATTAGGAAGACCATGGCAATTTGATAGGCGAGTTATGCATGATGGCTTCAAGAACCGATATTCCTTTGTAATGAATAAAAAACCCGTCACTCTTGTACCATTATCACCTCAACAAGCTTATGAGGATCAATTAAGGATTAAAAATGAGAGTGAACAGAAAAGAAAGATTGATAAAAGAGAAAAGAGAGGAGAAAACGTGATGACACAAGAGAAAGAGAAGAAAAGAGAAAGTTTCTATGCAAAAGGGAGTGATGTCAAAAGAGCATTCTATGCCAAACAACCTATGATCGTACTTCTGTACAAGGAGGCTTATTTTAACACTAACAAGTTTGACCCATCTTTGCCTAGTGTTGTTTTTGCTCTATTGCAGGAATTTGAAGATGTATTCCCTGATGATGTTCCAAGTGGATTGCCACCTAATAGAGGAATTGAGCATCAAATTGATTTCATCCCAGGTGCATCCATCCCTAACCGGCCAGCATATAAGAGTAATCCTGAGGAGACAAAGGAGCTTCAAAGGCAGGTTGAGGAGCTTATTTCCAAAGGATATGTGAGGGAAAGCATGAGTCCATGTGCTGTTCCTGTCCTACTTGTACCCAAGAAAGATGGGACTTGGAGGATGTGTGTTGATTGTCGAGCAATCAACAAAATCACTGTAAAGTATCGTCACCCCATACCTAGATTAGATGACATGTTGGATGAATTGCATGGTTCCTGTGTCTTTTCTAAGATTGATTTGAAAAGCGGATATCATCAGATTAGGATGAGAGAGGGAGATGAGTGGAAAACAGCTTTCAAAACTAAGTATGGTCTGTATGAATGGCTTGTTATGCCATTTGGTCTCACTAATGCACCAAGCACTTTTATGCGACTAATGAATCATGTTTTGCGTCCATTCATTGGTAAATTTGTGGTTGTGTATTTTGATGATATTTTGGTCTATAGTAAAACCCTAGAAGAGCATCTTGATCATTTACGTTCTATTGTAAGTGTTTTACGTTCTGAAAAATTGTATGCTAACTTAAGGAAATGTTCCTTTTGTACTAATCAGATCACATTTCTTGGCTATGTGGTGAGTTCTAAAGGTGTTGAGGTTGACGAGGAAAAAGTTAAGGCAATTCGTGATTGGCCTACACCTAAGTCAATTAGTGATGTGCGTAGCTTTCATGGTCTAGCTAGTTTCTATAGACGCTTTGTTAGGGACTTTAGCACCATTGCTGCACCACTCACTGAGCTTATAAAAAAGAACACGAGTTTTAGGTGGGGTAGTGACCAAGACAAGGCTTTTAATTGCATAAAGGAAAATTAAGTTCTGCACCCCTACTTGCTTTACCTAACTTTGAAAAAGCTTTCGAGATTGAGTGTGATGCTTCAGGTATTGGCATTGGAGCTGTTTTGATGCAGGAAAGGCGCCCAATTGCTTACTTCAGTGAAAAGCTAAGTGGAGCAAGCCTTAATTATCCTACTTATGATAAAGAGATGTATGCATTGGTACGGGCTTTGGAGACATGGCAACATTACCTTTGGCCCAAGGAGTTTGTCATCCATACTGACCATGAATCGTTGAAGCACTTGAAGGGACAAGGAAAGTTGAACAAAAGACATGCTAAGTGGATTGAATTTATTGAGACCTTTCCCTACAACATCAAATATAAACAAGGTAAGGACAATGTGGTAGCTGATGCATTATCTCGCAGGTATGCCCTTATCTCTACACTTACTGCAAACTTATTAGGATTTGAACATATTAAAGATTTATATGTGAATGATCCGGACTTTGCTAACGTGTATGGAGCATGTGAGAAGTCAGCCTTTGAGAAGTTTTATAGGCATAAGGGTTTCTTATTTAGGGAAAATCGTTTATGCATGCCTATGAGTTCTTTAAGGGAGTTGGTTGTAAGAGAAGCTCATGAGGGTGGTCTAATGGGTCATTTCGGAGTTAGAAAAACCCTAGATGTCCTAAATGAACACTTCTTTTGGCCACGCATGAAACGAGATGTTGAGAGGATATGTGAGAAATGCATAACATGCAAACAGGCTAAATCTAGAGTTTTACCCCATGGCTTGTATACCCCTTTACCCATACCTAACCATCCCTGGGTTGATTTATCCATGGACTTTGTACTGGGATTGCCACGAACAAAACGGGGTAGGGATTTTGTATTTGTTGTTGTTGATAGATTTTCAAAGATGGCACACTTCATCCCATGCCATAAAACTGATGATGCAAACAATGTGGCTGACTTGTTCTTTAGAGAAGTAGTGCGTTTGCATGGCATGCCACGGAGCATTGTTTCAGACCGAGATACAAAGTTCTTAAGCTACTTCTGGAAGACTTTGTGGGGTAAGTTAGGTACTAAACTATTGTTTTCAACTACTTGTCATCCACAAACTGATGGGCAGACTGAGGTGGTTAATCGAACTCTTTCTACCCTTTTGCGTGCTATTATTCAAACAAATTTGAAAACATGGGAAGATTGTTTACCACATGTCGAGTTTGCATATAATAGAAGTGTTCATTCTACTACTAGCTACTCTCCATTTGAAATTGTGTATGGTTTTAATCCATTGACTCCT
This sequence comes from Bruguiera gymnorhiza, assembly GCA_020883675.1. Lineage (NCBI taxonomy): Eukaryota > Viridiplantae > Streptophyta > Magnoliopsida > Malpighiales > Rhizophoraceae > Bruguiera > Bruguiera gymnorhiza. The sequence goes on from JAIRCJ010000239.1 coordinate 16,212, forward strand.
CTGGATTTGGTACCTATACCTGTCAATGAGTATGCCAACGTTGATGGTGAACGCAAAGCTGACATGATAAAAAAATTGCATGAGAAGGTGCGGCAACATATTGAAAAACGAACTGAGCAATACGCATCCCATGTCAACAAGGGACGAAAGAAGGTGGTGTTTGAACCTGGTGATTGGGTTTGGGTGCATATGCGCAAGGAACGATTCCCAGCACAGAGACGTTCAAAGCTACAACCTAGAGGAGATGGCCCCTTCCAAGTTCTAGCACGAATTAATGACAATGCTTATAAGTTGGAACTTCCTGGTGAGTATAATGTGAGTGCAACATTTAACGTTTCTGACCTTTCCCCTTTTGATGTAGGTGATGATTCGAGGGCGAATCCTTTTGAGGAAGGGGGGAATGATGAGAACCATGGAGATGATGGGTGGAAGGCTTCAATAGATGCAAGAAGTCCATTGCCCATTCCAGAAGGCCCAATAACACAAGCTAGAGCTTCAATGGATGCAAGAGGTCCATTACACATTCCAGAAGGCCCAATAACACGAGCTAGGGCCAAAAAGATTAAAGAAGCACTAAATGGGCTGATTCAGGACATTCAAGCCAAGCAAGCTTCAAATGGTGCGAATTCAAGTTCTAAAGAGAGCCCAGGCCTAATTAATATAATTGGACTACTTAATGGGTCAGACTAAGTGATAGCATTCACTCCTAAATAGGAGTTCATTGTATGTGCTGGAATTAGTCCGAAATTCCTCCAAAATAGGGATTTCTCCTAAATAGGAATTTTGCCTCTTTAGGATTGCTATCTAAGTCTATAAATAGGCACCCCTTGTAAGCTTTGGAAATCAGACAACTTTCAGTGAAATAGAAAGCAAGGGTTTCTCCTTCGGTTCTTTTGAGAACTAAAGAACTTATCAAGAGGTTTTCTTCTTGTGGCGTTCAAACCGACTTATCACTCCCAATTCCTTCCTCTTCTGGAGTGTGGCGTCCATATCCATCTTGAATACCCTAGGTTCGTGTTCCTTCGAATTTTGGGTCTAGGGTTTGTGTTATTAAACTCTGATTTAGCTTTCCTGGTTGTTCTTTGATTCATTGTGTGCGTTGGGTCCCTAAGCCACGTCTTTTTGGGGTTTTCCGCATCAATGTGGGACACATCATTCCCGACCCCTTTAAACTGCACGTCCCCGTGCTGCCTCATCGGCACAGTGGCAGGGAACCTTTGTACACGCGCCCACCAACCCTCTGAGGTTTGGCTCTGATACCACCTGATAAGAGTTTGAACCCTAAATCCACCACAAAAGCTAGCTCAAGAATGGAGGGTTGATCCAACCCTTATAAACAGCCCAAAGACCCTCTCAGGAACTGATGTGGGACACATCATCAAGTATAAACAAGGTGATGATTCGAGGACGAATCTTTTTGAGGAAAGGGGGAATGATGAGAACCGTAGACATGAAGGGTGGAAGGCTTCAAAGGATGCAAAAAGTCCATTGCACATTCCAGAAGGCCCAATAACACGAGTTAGAGCTTCAATTGATGCAAGAGGTCCATTGCACATTCTAGAAGGCCCAATAACACGAGCTAGGGCATCAATGGATGCAAGAGGTCCATTGCACATTCCAGAAGGCCCAATAACACGAGCTAGAGCCAGAAAGATTAAAGAAGCACTAAATGGGCTAATTCAGGACTCTCAGGCCAACCCAACTTCAAATGGTGCGAATTTAAGGCCTTATTAATATCATTAGAGTAATTAAAGTGTTAGGACTAATAATAGTAGTCACTCCAAATTAGGAGTTTATTTTCCATATAAGAATTTGTACCTAGATTGGAATTCTGCCTAAATAAGGAATTGTCCTAACTAGGAATTTATGCCTCTTTAGGATTGCTATCTTAGCCTATAAATAGGCACCCCTTGTAAGTTTTGGAAATCAGACAATCAAGATATAAGACAACTTTCAGTGAAATAGAAAGCAAGGGTTTCTCCCTCGGTTCTTTTAAGAACTAAAGAACTTATCAAGAGGTTATCCTTCTTGTGGCGTTCAAATCGACTTATCACTCCCAATCCCTTTCTTTTCTGGAGTGTGGCGTCCATATCCTTCTTGAATACCCTAAGTTTGTGTTCCTTCGAATATTGGGTCTAGGGTTTGTGTTATTAACTCTGATTTAGCTTTCCTGGTTGTTCTTTGATTCATTGTGTGCGTTGGGTCCCTAAGCCACGTCTTTTTGGGGTTTTCCGCATCAGACTAAGTGATAGCATTCACTCCTAAATAGGAGTTCATTGTATGTGCTGGAATTAGTCCGAAATTCCTCCAAAATAGGGATTTCTCCTAAATAGGAATTTTGCCTCTTTAGGATTGCTATCTAAGCCTATAAATAGGCACCCCTTGTAAGCTTTGGAAATCAGACAACTTTCAGTGAAATAGAAAGCAAGGGTTTCTCCTTCGGTTCTTTTGAGAACTAAAGAACTTATCAAGAGGTTTTCTTCTCGTGGCGTTCAAACCGACTTATCACTCCCAATTCCTTCCTCTTCTGGAGTGTGGCGTCCATATCCATCTTGAATACCCTAGGTTCGTGTTCCTTCGAATTTTGGGTCTAGGGTTTGTGTTATTAAACCCTGATTTAGCTTTCCTGGTTCTTCTTTGATTCATTGTGTGCGTTGGGTCCCTAAGCCACGTCTTTTTGGGGTTTTCCGCATCAGTGTAGTTGTGCTTGTTAACATGAATAGAGTGCTTAGTGTTTGTACACAAGGTATTTTCAACATAATCAAGTGAGAATGAGTGATAACAACAAAAAGTCCCGCTTTGCAAGAAGGAAATCAAGAGAAGCACACATTAATGAGTGATTAAGCTGAAAATACTTGTAAGAAAAGCGAATGATCATTAGATACTCGTTGTTTAATGAAATTGAATGGTTTCCTAATTCTTAGGAAGTGTAGATGTGCTTGTTAACAAGAATAGAGTGCTTACTGTTTGTACACAAGGTATTTTCAACATAATCAAGTGAGAATGAGTGATTACAACAAAAAGTCGAGCCTTGTTAGAAGGAAATCAAGAGAAGCACACATTAATGAGTGATGAGGCTGAAAATACTTGTAGGAAAAGATAATGATCATTAGATAGTCGTTGTTTAATGAAATTGAACGGTTTCCTAATTCCAAGGAAGTGTTGTTGTGCTTGTTAACATGAATAGAGTGCTTATTGTTTGTACACAAGGTATTTTGAACATAATTAAGTGAGAATGAGTGATTACAACAAAACGTCCAAGCTTGTTAGAAGGAAATCAAGAGAAGCACACATTAATGAGTGATTAAGCTGAAAATACTTGGAAGAAAAGCTAATGATTTTTAGATACTTGTTGTTTCATGAAATTGAACGGCTTCCTAATACCAAGGAAGTGTAGTTGTGCTTGTTAACATGAATAGAGTGCTTATTGTTTGTACACAAGGTATTTTGAACATAATCAAGTGGGAATGAGTGATTACAACAAAAGGTCCAGCCTTGTTAGAAGGAAATCAAGAGAAGCACACATTAATGAGTGATTAAGCTGAAATTACTTGTAAGAAATGCTAATGATCATTAGATACTCGTTGTTTAATGAAATTGAAGGGTTTCCTAATTCCTAGCAAGTGTAGATGTACTTGTTAACAAGAATAGAGTGCGTAGTGTTTGTACACAAAGTACTTTCAACAGAATCAAGTGAGAGTGAGTGATTACAACAAAAAGTCCAGCCTTGTTAGAAGGAAATCAAGAGAAGCACACATTAATGAGTGATTAAGCTGAAAATACTTGTAACAAATGCTAAGGATCATTAGATACTCGTTGTTTAATGAAATTGAATGGTTTCCTAATTCCTAGGAAGTGTAGATGTGCTTGTTAGCAAGAATAGAGTGCTTCGTGTTTGTACACAAGGTATTTTCAACATAAGCAAGTGAGAATGAGTGATTACAACAAAAAGTCCAGCCTTGTTAGAAGGAAATCAAGAGAAGCCCACATTAATGAGTGATTAAGCTGAAAATACTTGTAACAAATGCTAATGATCATTATATACTCGTTGTTTAATGAAATTGAATGGTTTCCTAATTCCAAGGGAGTGTAGATGTGCTTGTTAACATGAATAGAACCCATATTGTTTGTACGCAAGGTGTTTTCAACGTAAAGAAGTGAGAATGAGTGATTACAACAAAAAGTCCAGCCTTGTTAGAAGGAAATCAAGAGAAGCCCATATTAGCGAGTGATGAAGCTGAAGATACTTGTAACAAATGCTAATGATCATTAGATACTCGTTGTTTAATGAAATTGAATGGTTTCCTAATTCCTAGGAAGTGTAGATGTGCTTGTTAACAAGAATAGAGTGCTTTGTGTCTGTACACAAGGTATTTTCAACATAATCAAGTGAGAATGAGTGAGATTACAACAAAACGTCCAGCCTTGTTAGAAGGAAATCAAGAGTAGCACACATTAATGAGTGATTAAGCTGAAAATACTTGTAACAAATGCTAATGATCATTATATACTCGTTGTTTAATGACATTGAATGGTTTCCTACTTCCAAGCGAGTGTACATGTGCTTGTTAACATGAATAGTGTCCTTATTGTTTGTACGCAAGGTATTTTCAACGTAATGAAGTGAGAATGAGTGATTACAACAAAAAGTCCAGCCTTGATATAAGGAAATCAAGAGAAGCACATATTAGTGAGTGATTAAGCTGAAGATACTTGTAACAAACGCTAATGATTAGTAGATACTCGTTGTTTAATGAAATTGAATGGTTTCCTACTTCCTAGGAAGTGTAGATGTGCTTGTTAACAAGAATAGAGTGCTTTGTGTTTGTACACAAGATATTTTCAACATAATCAAGTGAGAATGAGTGATTACAACAAAAAGTCCAGCCTTGTTAGAAGGAAATCAAGACAAGCACACATTAATGAGTGATTAAGCTTAAAATACTTGTAAGAAATGCTAATGATCATCAGATACTCGTTGTTCAATGAAATTGAACGGTTTCCTAATTCCAAGGAAGTGTAGTTTTGCTTGTTAACATGAATAGAGTGCTTATTGTTTGTACACAAGGTATTTTCAACATAATCAAGTGAGAATGAGTGATTACAACAAAAGGTCCAGCCTTGTTAGAGGGAAATCATGACAAGCACACATTAATGAGTGAGTAAGCTTAAAATACTTGTAAGAAATGCTAATGATTATTAGATACTCGTTGTTTAATGAAATTGAATGGTTTCCTAATTCCAAGGTAGTGTAGATGTGCTTGTTAACAAGAATAGAGTGCTTAGTGTTTGTACACAAGGTGTTTTCAACATAATCAAGTGAGAATGAGTGATTACAGCAAAAAGTCCAGCCTTGTTAGAAGGAAATAAAGAGAAGCACACATTAATGAGTGATTAAGCTGAAAATACTTGTAACAAATGCTAATTGATGTGAACCGTAGAGATGAAGGGTGGAAAGCTTCAATGGATGCAGGAGGTCCATTGCACATTCTGAAAGGCCCAATAACACTAGCTGGAGCCAGAAAGATGAAAGAAGAACTAAATTGGCTGATTAAGGATGTTCAGGCCAACCAAGTTTCAAATGGTGTGAATTCAAGTTCTAAAGAGAGCACAGGCCTAATTAATATAATTGGACTACTTAATGGGTCAGACTAAGTGATAGCATTCTAAATAGGAGTTCATTGTATTTGCTGGAATTTGTCCGAAATTCCTCCAAAATAAGGATTTCTCCCAATTATGAATTTTGCCTCTTTAGGATTGCCATCTTGGCCTATAAAGAGGCACCCCTCGTAAGCTCTGGAGAAAAGACAACTTTGAGTGAAATATAAAGCAAGGGTTTCTCCCTCGGTTCTTTTGAGAACTAAAGAACTTATTAAGAGGTTTTCTTCTTGTGGCGTTCAAATCGACTTATCACTCCCAATTCCTTCCTTTTTTGGAGTGTGGCGTCCATATCCTTCTTGAATACCCTAGGTTCGTGTTCGCTTGAATATTGGGTCTGGGGTTTGTGTTATTAAACTCTAATTTAGCTTTCCTGGTTGTTCTTTGATTCATTGTGTGCGTTGAGTCCCTAAGCCACGTCCTTTTGGGGTTTTCCGCATCAGTTGGTATCAGAGCTTGGCTCTAAATCAGGTTGAAATAATATGACTTTGAAAGACAAAGGTGCTGCTCAGGAGGGAGCTGTTGACATGTCCTTCATGATCAAAGCTATGCAACAAGAATTTGAGCACATCAATACCAGATTTGATGATATGAGAGAGAGGATGGAGGAGAAAGCTAATGCAATATCAAAGCTGCAAAGGAAGTACGAAGAATATGAGGCTCCTAAAGCAAGAAGGCAATTGAAACGTGTCTATGACTATGAAGATGATGATTCTGTGCCATCATCAAAGGGTGAAAGTGATGGAGAGGAGAATCCAGATAATGAAATAGCTCTCATCACAAGGCGAGCATTGGATGTGCAAGTGAAGGAAGAAAATGAGGTGCAATGAGATAACATCTTTCAGACGAGGTGTTTCATCAAAGATAAGGTATGTAGTATGATTATTGATGGTGGGAGTTGCACTAATGTTGCTAGCACAATGATGGTTGAGAAACTGAACTTACCTACTATGAAGCATCCTAGGCCATATAAGCTTCAATGGTTGAATGAGAATGGTGAAGTTAAGGTAGATAAGCAAGTGCTCGTGTCTTTTTCTATTGGAAGGTACCGTGATGAAGTTTTATGTGATGTTGTACCTATGCAAGCAAGCCATATTCTATTAGGAAGACCATGGCAGTTTGACATGTGAGTTATGCATGATGGATTCAAGAATCGATATTCCTTTGTAATGAATGAAAAACCTGTTACTCTTGTACCATTATCACCTCAACAAGCTTATGAGTATCAATTAAGGATTAAAAATGAGAGTGAACAGAAAAGAGAGATTGAAAAAAGAGAAAAGAGAGGAGAAAACGTGAGAACACAGGAGAAGGAGAAGAAAACAGAAAGTTTCTATGCAAAAGAGAGTGATGTCAAAAGAGCATTTTGTGCCAAACAGCCTATGATCATACTTTTGTACAAGGAGACTTATTTTAACACTAACAAGCTTGAACCATCTTTGCCTAGTGTTATTGTTCTATTGCAGGAATTTGAAGATGAATTCCATGATGATGTCCCAAGTCGATTTCTACCTAAGAGAGGAATTAAGAATCAAATTGTTTTCATCCCTGGTGCTTCCATCCCAAACCAGCCAGCATATAAGAGTAATCCTATGAAAACAAAAGAGCTTAAAAGGCAGGTTGAGGAACATATTTCAAAACGCTATATAAGGGAAAACATGAGTCCTTGTGCAGTTCCTATCCTACTTGTACAAGGAAAGTTAAATAAAAGACATGCCAAGTGGATCAAATTCATTCAGACCTTTCCTTACATCATCAAGTATAAACAAGGTGATGATTTGAGGACGAATCTTTTCGAGGAAAGGGGGAATGATGAGAATCATAGAGATGAAGGGTGGAAAGCTTCAATGGATGCAGAAGGTCCATTGCACATTCCAAAAGGCCCAATCACACGAGCTAGAGCCAGAAAGATGAAAGAGGAACTAAATGGGCTGATTAAGGATGTTCAGGCCAACCAAGCTTCAAATGGTGCGAATTCAAGTTCTAAAGAGAGCCCAGGCCTAATTAATATAATCGGACTACTTAATGGGTCAGACTAAGTGATAGCATTCACTCCTAAATAGGAGTTCATTGTATCTGCTAGAATTTGTCCGAAATTCCTCCAAAATAAGGATTTCTCCTAATTAGGAATTTTGCCTCTTTAGGATTGCCATCTTGGCCTATAAATAGGCACCCCTTGTAAGCTCTGGAGAAAAGACAACTTTGAGTGAAATAGAAAGCAAGGGTTTCTCCCTCGGTTCTATTGAGAACTAAACAACTTATCAAGAGGTTTTCTTCTTGAGGCGTTCAAATCGACTTATCACTCCCAATTCCTTCCTTTTCTGGAGTGTGGCGTCCATATCCTTCTTGAATACCCTAGGTTCGTGTTCACTTGAATATTGGGTCTGGGGCTTGGGTTATTAAACTTTGATTTAGCTTTCCTGGTTGTTCTTTGATTCAATGTGTGCGTTGAGTCCCTAAGCCACGTCCTTTTGGGGTTTTCTGCATCACTAATGATCATTAGATACTCATTGTTTAATGAAATTGGATGGTTTCCTAATTCCTAGGAAGTGTAGATGTGCTTGTTAACAAGAATAGAGTGCTTAGTGTTTGAACACAAGGTATTTCCGACATAATCAAGTGAGAATGAGTGATTACAACAAAAAGTCCAGCCTTGTTAGAAGGAAATCAAGAGAAGCACACATTAATGAGTGATTAAGCTGAAAATACTTGTAACAAGTGCTAATGATCATTAGATACTCCTTGTTTAAAGAAATTGAATGGTTTCCTAATTCCTAGGAAGTGTAGATGTGCTTGTTAACAAGAATAGAGTGCTTTGTGTTGGCACACAAGGTATTTTCAACATAATCAAGTGAGAATCAGTGATTACAACAAAAGGTCCAGCCTTGTTAGAAGGAAATCAAGAGAAGCACACATTAATGAGTGATTAAGCTGAAAATACTTGTAACAAGTGCTAATGATCATTAGATACTCCTTGTTTAAAGAAATTGAATGGTTTCCTAATTCCTAGGAAGTCTAGATGTGCTTGTTAACAAGAATAGAGTGCTTTGTGTTGGTACACAAGGTATTTTCAACATAATCAAGTGAGAATCAGTGATTACAACAAAAGGTCCAGCCTTGTTAGAAGGAAATCAAGAGAAGCACACATTAATGAGTGATTAAGACGAAAATACTTGTAAGAATTGCCAAAGATCATTAGATACCCGTTGTTTAGTGAAATTGACTGGTTTCCTAATTCCTAGGAAGTGTAGATGTGCTTGTTAACAAGAATAGAGTGCTTAGTGTCTGTACACAAGGTGTTTTCAACATAATCAAGTGAGAATGAGTGATTACAACAAAAAGTCCAGCCTTGTTAGAAGGAAATCAAGAGGAGCACACATTAATGTGTGATTAAGCTGAAAATACTTGTAACAAATGCTAATGATCATTAGATACTCGTTGTTTAATGAAATTGAATGGTTTCCTAATTCCTAGGAAGTGTAGATGTGCTTGTTAACAAGAATAGAGTGCTTTGTGTTTGTACACAAGATATTTTCAACATAATATAGTGAGAATGAGTGATTACAACAAAAAGTCCAGCCTTGTTAGAAGGAAATCAAGAGAAGCACACATTAATGAGTGATTAAGCAGAAAATAATTGTAACAAATGCTAATGATCATTAGATACTCGTTGTTTAATGAAATTGGATGGTTTCCTAATTCCTAGGAAGTGTAGATGTGCTTGTTAACAAGAATAGAGTGCTTAGTGTTCGTACACAAGGTGTTTCCAAAATAATCAAGTGAGAATGAGTGATTACAACAAAAAGTCCAGCCTTGTTAGAAGCAAATCAAGAGAAGCACTCATTAATGAGTGATTAAGCTGAAAGTACTTGTAACAAATGCTAAGGATAATTAGATACTCGTTGTTTATTGAAATTTAATGGTTTCCTAATTCCTAGGAAGTGTAGATGTGCTTGTTAACAAGAATAGAGTGCTTTGTGTTTGTACACAAGGCCTTTTCAACATAATCAAGTGAGAATGAGTGATTACAACAAAAAGTTCAGCCTTGTTAGAAGCAAATCAAGAGAAGCACACATTAATGAGTGATTAAGCTGAAAATACTTGTAACAAATGCTAAGGATAATTACATACTCGTTTATTGAAATTGAATGGTTTCCTAATTCCTAGGAAGTGTAGATGTGCTTGTTAACAAGAATAGAGTGCTTAGTGTTTGTACACAAGGTATTTTCAACATAATCAAGTGAGAATGAGTGATTACAACAAAAAGTCCAGGCTTGTTAGAAGGAAATCAAGAGAACCACACATTAATGAGTGATTAAGCTGAAAATACTTGTAACAAATGCTAATGATCATTAGATACTCGTTGTTTGATGCAATTGAATGGTTTCCTAATTCCAAGGTAGTGTAGATATGCTTGTCAACATGAATAGTGTCCACATTGTTTGTACGCAAGGTACTTTCAACGTAAACAACTGAGAATGAGTCATTACAACAAAATGTCCATCCTTGGTAGAAGGAAATCAAGAGAAGCACACATTAACGAGTGATTAAGCTGAAAATACTTGTAACAAATGCTAATGATCATTGGATACCCGTTGTTTAAAGAAATTGAATGGTTTCCTAAATCCTAGCAAGTGTAGATGTGCTTGTTAACATGAATAGAGTGCTTATTGTTTCTACACAAGGTATTTTCAACATAATCAAGAGAGAATCAGTGATTACAACAAAAGGTCCAGCCTTGTTAGAAGGAAATCAAGAGAACCACACATTAACGAGTGATTAAGCTGAAAATACTTCTAAGAAATGCTAATGATCATTAGATACTCGTTGTTTAATGAAATAGGATGGTTTCCTAATTCCTAGGAAGTGTAGATGTGCTTCTTAACAAGAATAGAGTGCTTAGTGTTCGTACACAAGGTGTTTCCAAAATAATCAAGTGAGAATGAGTGATTACAACAAAAAGTCCAGCCTTGTTAGAAAGAAATCAAGAGAAGCACTCATTAATGAGTGATTAAGCTGAAAATACTTGTAACAAATGCTAATGATCATTAGATACTCGTTGTTTAATGAAATTTAATGGTTTCCAAATTTCAAGGGAGTGTAGATGTGCTTGTTAACATGAATAGTGTCCTCATTGTTTGTACGCAAGGTATTTTCAACATAAACAAGTGAGAATGAGTGATTACAACAAAAGGTCCAGCCTTGTTAGAAGGAAATCAAGAGAAGCACACATTAAAGAGTGATTAAGCTGAAAATAGTTGTAACAAATGCTAATGATCATTAGATACTCGTTGTTTAATGAAATTGAATGGTTTCCCTAATTCCTAGGAAGTGTAGATGTGCTTGTTAACAAGAATAGAGCGCTTGTGTTGTACACAAGGTATTTTCAACATAATCAAGTGAGAATCAGCGATTACAACAAAAGGTCCAGCCTTGTTAGAAGGAAATCAAGAGAAGCACACATTAATGAGTGATTAAGGCCGAAAATACTTGTAAGAATGCTAATGATCATTAGATACTCGTTGTTTAATGAAATTGAATCGGTTTCCTAATTCCTAGGAAGTGTAGATGTGCTTGTTAACAAGAATAGAGTGCTTAGTGTTTGTACACAAGGTGTTTTCAACATAATCAAGTGAGAATGAGTGATTACAACAAAAAGTCCAGCCTTGTTAGAAGGAAATCAAGAGAAGCACACATTAATGAGTGATTAAGCTGAAAATACTTGTAACAAATGCTAATGATCATTAGATACTCGTTGTTTAATGAAATTGAATGGTTTCCTAATTCCAAGGAAGTGTAGATGTGCTTGTTAACAAGAATAGAGTCGCTTGTGTTTCTACACAAGGTATTTTCAACATAATCAAGTGAGAATGAGTGATTACAACAAAAAGTCCAGCCTTGTTGAAGGAAATCAAGAGAAGCACACATTAATGAGTGATTAAGCTGAAAATACTTGTAACAAATGCTAATGATCATTAGATACTCGTTGTTTAATGAAATTGAATGGTTTCCTAATTCCAAGGTAGTGTAGATGTGCTTGTTAACATGAATAGAGTGCTTATTGTTTGTACGCAAGGTATTTCAACATAAGAAGTGAGAATGAGTGATTACAACAAAAGGTCCAGCCTTGTTAGAAGGAAATCAAGAGAAGCACACATTAATGAGTGATTAAGCTGAAAATACTTGTAACAAATGCTAATGATCATTAGATACTCGTTGTTTAATGAAATTGAATGGTTTCCTAATTCCTAGGAAGTGTAGATGTGCTTGTTAACAAGAATAGAGTGCTTAGTGTTGTACACAAGGTATTTTCAACATAATCAATTGAGAATGAGTGATTACAACAAAAAGTCCAGCCTTGTTAGAAGGAAATCAAGAGAAGCACACATTAATGAGTGATTAAGCTGAAAATACTTGTAACAAATGCTAAGGATCATTAGATACTCGTCGTTTAATGAAATTGAATGGTTTCCTAATTCTAAGGAGTGTAGATGTGCTTGTTAACATGAATAGTGTCCTTATTGTTTGTACGCAAGGTATTTTCAACATAAACAAGTGAGAATGAGTGATTACAACAAAAGGTCCAGCCTTGTTAGAAGGAAATCAAGAGAAGCACACATTAATGAGTGATTAAGCTGAAAATAGTTGTAACAAATGCTAATGATCATTAGATACTCGTTGTTTAATGAAATTGAATGGTTCCCTAATTCCTAGGAAGTGTAGATGTGCTTGTTAACAAGAATAGAGCGCTTTGTGTTGGTACACAAGGTATTTTCAACATAATCAAGTGAGAATCAGCGATTACAACAAAAGGTCCAGCCTTGTTTGAAGGAAATCAAGAGAAGCACACATTAATGAGTGATTAAGCTGAAAATACTTGTAAGAATTGCTAATGATCATTAGATACTCGTTGTTTAATGAAATTGAATGGTTTCCTAATTCCAAGGAAGTGTAGTTGTGCTTGTTAACAAGAATAGAGTGCTTATGTTTGTACACAAGGTATTTTCAACATAATCAAGTGAGAATGAGTGATTACAACAAAAGTCCAGCCTTGTTAGAAGGAAATCAAGAGAAGCACACATTAATGAGTGATTAAGCTGAAAATACTTGTAACAAATGCTAATGATCATTAGATACTCGTTGTTTAATGAAATTGGATGGTTTCCTAATTCCTAGGAAGTGTAGATGTGCTTGTTAACAAGAATAGAGTGCTTTGTGTTTCGTACACAAGGTTTTCCAACATAATCAAGTGAGAATGAGTGATTACAGCAAAAAGTCCAGCCTTGTTCGAAGGAAATCAAGAGAAGCACACATTAATGTGTGACTAAGCTGAAAATACTTGTAACAAATGCTAATGATCATTAGATACTCGTTGTTTAATGAAATTGAACGGTTTCCTAATTCCAAGGAAGTGTAGATGTGCTTGTTAACATGAATAGCGTCCTTATTGTTTGTACGCAAGGTATTGTCAACATAAGAAGTGAGAATGAGTGATTACAACAAAAGGTCCAGCCTTGTTGGAAGGAAATCAAGAGAAGCACACATTAATGAGTGATTAAGCTGAAAATACTTGTAACAAATGCTAATGATCATTAGATACTCGTTGTTTAATGAAATTGAATGGTTTTCTAATTCCTAGGAAGTGTAGATGTGCTTGTTAACAAGAATAGAGTGCTTTGGGTTGGTACACAAGGTATTTTCAACATAATCATGTGAGAATCAGTGATTACAACATCAGGTCCAGCCTTGTTAGAAGGAAATCAAGAGAAGCACACATTAATGAGTGATTAAGCGAAAATACTTGTAAGAATTGCTAATGATCATTAGATACTCGTTGTTTAATGAAATTGAATGGTTTCCTAATTCCTAGGAAGTGTAGATGTGCTTGTTAACAAGAATAGAGTGCTTGTGTTTGTACACATGTATTTTCAACATAATCAAGTGAGAATGAGTGATTACAACAAAAAGTCCAGCCTTGTCAGAAGGAAATCAAGAGAAGCACACATTAATGAGTGATTAAGCTGAAAATACTTGTAATAAATGCTAATGATCATTAGATACTCGTTGTTTAATGAATTGAATGGTTTCCTAATTCCTAGGTAGAGTAGATGTGCTTGTTAACTAGAATAGAGTGCTTTGTGTTTGTACACAAGGTATTTTCAACATAATCAAGTGAGAATGAGTGATTGCAACAAAAAGTCCAGCCTTGTTAGAAGGAAATCAAGAGAAGCACACATTAATGAGTGATTAAGCTGAAAATACTTGTAACAAATGCTAATGATCATTAGATACTCGTTGTTTAATGAAATTGGAATGGTTTCCTAATTCCTAGGATGTGTAGATGTGCTTGTTAACAAGAATAGAGTGCTTAGTGTTTGTACACAAGGTATATTCAACATAATGAAGTGAGAATGAGTGATTACAACAAAAAGTCCAGCCTTGTTAGAAGGAAATCAAGAGAAGCACACATTAACGAGTGATTAAGCTGAAAATACTTGTAACAAATGCTAATGATCATTAGATACTCGTTGTTTAATGAAATAGGAATGGTTTCCTAATTCCTAGGAATTGTAGATGTGCTTCTTAACAAGAATAGAGTGCTTAGTGTTCGTACACAAGGTGTTTCCAAAATAATCAAGTGAGAATGAGTGATTACAACAAAAGTCCAGCCTTGTTAGAAAGAAATCAAGACAAGCACACATTAATGAGTGATTAAGCTGAAAATACTTGTAACAAATGCTAAGGATCCTTAGATACTCGTTGTTTAATGAAATTGAATGGTTTCCTAATTTCAAGGGAGTGTAGATGTGCTTGTTAACAATGAATAGAGTGCCTCATTGTTTGTACGCAAGGTATTTTCAACATAATCAAGTGAGAATGAGTGATTACAACAAAAGGACCAGCCTTGTTAGAAGGAAATCAAGAGAAGCACACATTAATGAGTGATTAAGCTGAAAATAGTTGTAACAAATGCTAATGATCATTAGATACTCGTTGTTTAATGAAATTGAATAGTTCCCTAATTCCTAGGAAGTGTAGATGTGCTTGTTAACAAGAATAGAGTGCTTTGTGTTGTACACAAGGTATTTTCAACATAATCAAGTGAGAATCAGTGATTACAACAAAAGGTCCAGCCTTGTTAGAAGGAAATCAGAGAAGCACACATTAATGAGTGATTAAGCCGAAAATACTTGTAAGAATGCTAATGATCATTAGATACTCGTTGTTTAATGAAATTGAACGGTTTCCTAATTGCAAGGAAGTGTAGATGTGCTTGTTAACATGAATAGAGTGGCTTATTGTTTGACACAAGGTATTTTCAACATAATCAAGTGAGAATGAGTGATTACAACAAGAAGGTCCAGCCTTGTTAGAAGGAAATCAAGAGAAGCACACATTAATGAGTGATTAAGCGGAAAATACTTGTAACAAATGCTAATGATCATTAGATACTCGTTGTTTAACGAAATTGAATGGTTTCCTAATTCCTAGGAAGTGTAGATGTGCTTGTTAACAAGAATAGAGTGCTTTGTGTTTGTACACAAGGTATTTCAACATAATCAAGTGAGAATGAGTGATTACACAAAAAGTCCAGCCTTGTTAGAAGGAAATCAAGAGAAGCACACATTAATGAGTGATAAGCTGAAAATACTTGTAACAAATGCTAATGATCATTAGATACTCGTTGTTTAATGAAATTGAATGGTTTCCTAATTCCAAGGTAGTGTAGATGTGCTTGTTAACATGAATAGAGTGCTTAGTGTTTGTACACAAGGTATTTTCAACATAATCAAGTGAGAATGAGTGATTACAACAAAAGGTCCAGCCTTGTTAGAAGGAAATCAAGAGAAGCACACATTAATGAGTGATTAAGCTGAAAATACTTGTAACAAATGCTAATGATCATTAGATACTCGTTGTTTAATGAAATTGAATGGTTTCCTAATTCCTAGGAAGTGTAGATGTGCTTGTTAACAAGAATAGAGTGCTTGTGTTTGTACACAAGGTATTTTCAACATAATCAAGTGAGAATCAGTGATTACAACAAAAGTCCAGCCTTGTTAGAAGGAAATCAAGAGAAGCACACATTAATGAGTGATTAAGCTGAAAATACTTGTAACAAATGCTAATGATCATTAGATACTCGTTGTTTAATGAAATTGAATGGTTTCCTAATTCCTAGGAAGTGTAGATGTGCTTGTTAACAAGAATAGAGTGCTTATGTGTTTGTACACAAGGTATTTTCAACATAATCAAGTGAGAATCAGTGATTACAACAAAAAGTCCAGCCTTGTTAGAAGGAAATCAAGAGAAGCACAATTAATGAGTGATTAAGCTGAAAATACTTGTAACAAATGCTAATGATCATTAGATACTCGTTGTTTAATGAAATTGAATGGTTTCCTAATTCCTAGGAAGTGTAGATGTGCTTGTTAACATGAATAGAGTGCTTATTGTTTGTACACAAGGTATTTTCAACATAATCAAGTGAGAATGAGTGATTACAACAAAAAGTCCAGCCTTGTTAGAAGGAAATCAAGAGAAGCACACATTAATGAGTGATTAAGCTGAAAATACTTGTAAGAAATGCTAATGATCATTAGATACTCGTTGTTTAATGAAATTGAATGGTTTCCTAATTCCTAGGAAGTGTAGATGTGCTTGTTAACATGAATAGAGTGCTTAGTGTTTGTACACAAGGTATTTCACATAATCAAGTGAGAATGAGTGATTACAACAAAAAGTCCAGCCTTGTTAGAAGGAAATCAAGAGAAGCACACATTAATGAGTGATTAAGCTGAAAATACTTGTAACAAATGCTAATGATCATTAGATACTCGTTGTTTAATGAAATTGAATGGTTTCTAATTCCTAGGAAGTGTAGATGTGCTTGTTAACAAGAATAGAGTGCTTTGTGTTTGTACACAAGGTATTTCAACATAATCAAGTGAGAATCAGTGATTACAACAAAAAGTCCAGCCTTGTTAGAAGGAAATCAAGAGAAGCACACATTAATGAGTGATTAAGCTGAAATACTTGTAAAAATGCTAATGATCATTAGATACTCGTTGTTTAATGAAATTGAATGGTTTCCTAATTCCTAGGAAGTGTAGATGTGCTTGTTAACAAGAATAGAGTGCTTGTGTTTGTACACAAGGTATTTTCAACATAATCAAGTGAGAATCAGTGATTACAACAAAAGTCCAGCCTTGTTAGAAGGAAATCAAGAGAAGCACACATTAATGAGTGATTAAGCTGAAAATACTTGTAACAAATGCTAATGATCATTAGATACTCGTTGTTTAATGAAATTGAATGGTTTCCTAATTCCAGGAAGTGTAGATGTGCTTGTAACAAGAATAGAGTGCTTAGTGTTTGTACACAAGGTATTTTCAACATAATCAAGTGAGAATGAGTGATTACAACAAAAAGTCCAGCCTTGTTAGAAGGAAATCAAGAGAAGCACACATTAATGAGTGATTAAGCTGAAAATACTTGTAAGAAATGCTAATGATCATTAGATACTCGTTGTTTAATGAAATTGAATGGTTTCCTAATTCCAAGGAGTGTAGATGTGCTTGTTAACAAGAATAGAGTGCTTTGTGTTTGTACACAAGGTATTTTCAACATAACAAGTGAGAATGAGTGATTACAACAAAAAGTCCAGCCTTGTTAGAAGGAAATCAAGAGAAGCACACATTAATGAGTGATTAAGCTGAAAATACTTGTAACAAATGCTAATGATCATTAGATACTCGTTGTTTAATGAAATTGAATGGTTTCCTAATTCTAAGGAAGTGTAGATGTGCTTGTTAACAGAATAGAGTGCTTAGTGTTTGTACACAAGGTATTTTCAACATAATCAAGTGAGAATGAGTGATTACAACAAAAGTCCAGCCTTGTTAGAAGGAAATCAAGAGAAGCACACATTAATGAGTGATTAAGCTGAAAATACTTGTAAAAATGCTAATGATCATTAGATACTCGTTGTTTAATGAAATTGAATGGTTTCCTAATTCCTAGGAAGTGTAGATGTGCTTGTTAACAAGAATAGAGTGCTTAGTGTTTGTACACAAGGTATTTTCAACATAATCAAGTGAGAATGAGTGATTACAACAAAAAGTCCAGCCTTGTTAGAAGGAAATCAAGAGAAGCACACATTAATGAGTGATTAAGCTGAAAATACTTGTAAGAAATGCTAATGATCATTAGATACTCGTTGTTTAATGAAATTGAATGGTTTCCTAATTCCAAGGAAGTGTAGATGTGCTTGTTAACAAGAATAGAGTGCTTATGTTTGTACACAAGGTATTTTCAACATAATCAAGTGAGAATCAGTGATTACAACAAAAAGTCCAGCCTTGTTAGAAGGAAATCAAGAGAAGCACACATTAATGAGTGATTAAGCTGAAAATACTTGTAACAAATGCTAATGATCATTAGATACTCGTTGTTTAATGAAATTGAATGGTTTCCTAATTCCTAGGAAGTGTAGATGTGCTTGTTAACAAGAATAGAGTGCTTAGTGTTTGTACACAAGGTATTTTCAACATAATCAAGTGAGAATGAGTGATTACAACAAAAAGTCCAGCCTTGTTAGAAGGAAATCAAGAGAAGCACACATTAATGAGTGATTAAGCTGAAAATACTTGTAAGAAATGCTAATGATCATTAGATACTCGTTGTTTAATGAAATTGAATGGTTTCCTAATTCCTAGGAAGTGTAGATGTGCTTGTTAACAAGAATAGAGTGCTTAGTGTTTGTACACAAGGTATTTTCAACATAATCAAGTGAGAATGAGTGATTACAACAAAAGTCCAGCCTTGTTAGAAGGAAATCAAGAGAAGCACACATTAATGAGTGATTAAGCTGAAAATACTTGTAACAAATGCTAATGATCATTAGATACTCGTTGTTTAATGAAATTGAATGGTTTCCTAATTCCTAGGAAGTGTAGATGTGCTTGTTAACAAGAATAGAGTGCTTAGTGTTTGTACACAAGGTATTTTCAACATAATCAAGTGAGAATCAGTGATTACAACAAAAGTCCAGCCTTGTTAGAAGGAAATCAAGAGAAGCACACATTAATGAGTGATTAAGCTGAAAATACTTGTAACAAATGCTAATGATCATTAGATACTCGTTGTTTAATGAAATTGAATGGTTTCCTAATTCCTAGGAAGTGTAGATGTGCTTGTTTAACAAGAATAGAGTGCTTAGTGTTTGTACACAAGGTATTTTCAACATAATCAAGTGAGAATGAGTGATTACAACAAAAAGTCCAGCCTTGTTAGAAGGAAATCAAGAGAAGCACACATTAATGAGTGATTAAGCTGAAAATACTTGTAAAAATGCTAATGATCATTAGATACTCGTTGTTTAATGAAATTGAATGGTTTCCTAATTCCTAGGAAGTGTAGATGTGCTTGTTAACAAGAATAGAGTGCTTAGTGTTTGTACACAAGGTATTTTCAACATAATCAAGTGAGAATCAGTGATTACAACAAAAAGTCCAGCCTTGTTAGAAGGAAATCAAGAGAAGCACACATTAATGAGTGATTAAGCTGAAAATACTTGTAACAAATGCTAATGATCATTAGATACTCGTTGTTTAATGAAATTGAATGGTTTCCTAATTCCTAGGAAGTGTAGATGTGCTTGTTAACAAGAATAGAGTGCTTAGTGTTTGTACACAAGGTATTTTCAACATAATCAAGTGAGAATGAGTGATTACAACAAAAAGTCCAGCCTTGTTAGAAGGAAATCAAGAGAAGCACACATTAATGAGTGATTAAGCTGAAAATACTTGTAACAAATGCTAATGATCATTAGATACTCGTTGTTTAATGAAATTGAATGGTTTCCTAATTCCAGGAAGTGTAGATGTGCTTGTAACAAGAATAGAGTGCTTGTGTTTGTACACAAGGTATTTTCAACATAATCAAGTGAGAATGAGTGATTACAACAAAAAGTCCAGCCTTGTTAGAAGGAAATCAAGAGAAGCACACATTAATGAGTGATTAAGCTGAAAATACTTGTAAGAAATGCTAATGATCATTAGATACTCGTTGTTTAATGAAATTGAATGGTTTCCTAATTCCTAGGAAGTGTAGATGTGCTTGTTAACAAGAATAGAGTGCTTTGTGTTTGTACACAAGGTATTTTCAACATAATCAAGTGAGAATCAGTGATTACAACAAAAAGTCCAGCCTTGTTAGAAGGAAATCAAGAGAAGCACACATTAATGAGTGATTAAGCTGAAAATACTTGTAACAAATGCTAATGATCATTAGATACTCGTTGTTTAATGAAATTGAATGGTTTCCTAATTCCTAGGAGTGTAGATGTGCTTGTTAACAAGAATAGAGTGCTTGTGTTTGTACACAAGGTATTTTCAACATAATCAAGTGAGAATCAGTGATTACAACAAAAAGTCCAGCCTTGTTAGAAGGAAATCAAGAGAAGCACACATTAATGAGTGATTAAGCTGAAAATACTTGTAACAAATGCTAATGATCATTAGATACTCGTTGTTTAATGAAATTGAATGGTTTCCTAATTCCAGGAGTGTAGATGTGCTTGTTAACAAGAATAGAGTGCTTGTGTTTGTACACAAGGTATTTCAACATAATCAAGTGAGAATCAGTGATTACAACAAAAGTCCAGCCTTGTTAGAAGGAAATCAAGAGAAGCACACATTAATGAGTGATTAAGCTGAAAATACTTGTAACAAATGCTAATGATCATTAGATACTCGTTGTTTAATGAAATTGAATGGTTTCCTAATTCCTAGGAAGTGTAGATGTGCTTGTTAACAAGAATAGAGTGCTTAGTGTTTGTACACAAGGTATTTTCAACATAATCAAGTGAGAATGAGTGATTACAACAAAAAGTCCAGCCTTGTTAGAAGGAAATCAAGAGAAGCACACATTAATGAGTGATTAAGCTGAAAATACTTGTAACAAATGCTAATGATCATTAGATACTCGTTGTTTAATGAAATTGAATGGTTTCCTAATTCCTAGGAAGTGTAGATGTGCTTGTTAACAAGAATAGAGTGCTTAGTGTTTGTACACAAGGTATTTTCAACATAATCAAGTGAGAATGAGTGATTACAACAAAAAGTCCAGCCTTGTTAGAAGGAAATCAAGAGAAGCACACATTAATGAGTGATTAAGCTGAAAATACTTGTAACAAATGCTAATGATCATTAGATACTCGTTGTTTAATGAAATTGAATGGTTTCCTAATTCCTAGGAAGTGTAGATGTGCTTGTTAACAAGAATAGAGTGCTTTGTGTTTGTACACAAGGTATTTTCAACATAATCAAGTGAGAATCAGTGATTACAACAAAAAGTCCAGCCTTGTTAGAAGGAAATCAAGAGAAGCACACATTAATGAGTGATTAAGCTGAAAATACTTGTAACAAATGCTAATGATCATTAGATACTCGTTGTTTAATGAAATTGAATGGTTTCCTAATTCCTAGGAAGTGTAGATGTGCTTGTTAACAAGAATAGAGTGCTTGTGTTTGTACACAAGGTATTTTCAACATAATCAAGTGAGAATGAGTGATTACAACAAAAAGTCCAGCCTTGTTAGAAGGAAATCAAGAGAAGCACACATTAATGAGTGATTAAGCTGAAAATACTTGTAACAAATGCTAATGATCATTAGATACTCGTTGTTTAATGAAATTGAATGGTTTCCTAATTCCTAGGAAGTGTAGATGTGCTTGTTAACAAGAATAGAGTGCTTAGTGTTTGTACACAAGGTATTTTCAACATAATCAAGTGAGAATGAGTGATTACAACAAAAAGTCCAGCCTTGTTAGAAGGAAATCAAGAGAAGCACACATTAATGAGTGATTAAGCTGAAAATACTTGTAACAAATGCTAATGATCATTAGATACTCGTTGTTTAATGAAATTGAATGGTTTCCTAATTCCAAGGAAGTGTAGATGTGCTTGTTAACAAGAATAGAGTGCTTAGTGTTTGTACACAAGGTATTTTCAACATAATCAAGTGAGAATGAGTGATTACAACAAAAAGTCCAGCCTTGTTAGAAGGAAATCAAGAGAAGCACACATTAATGAGTGATTAAGCTGAAAATACTTGTAACAAATGCTAATGATCATTAGATACTCGTTGTTTAATGAAATTGAATGGTTTCCTAATTCCTAGGAAGTGTAGATGTGCTTGTTAACAAGAATAGAGTGCTTAGTGTTTGTACACAAGGTATTTTCAACATAATCAAGTGAGAATGAGTGATTACAACAAAAAGTCCAGCCTTGTTAGAAGGAAATCAAGAGAAGCACACATTAATGAGTGATTAAGCTGAAAATACTTGTAAAAATGCTAATGATCATTAGATACTCGTTGTTTAATGAAATTGAATGGTTTCCTAATTCCTAGGAAGTGTAGATGTGCTTGTTAACAAGAATAGAGTGCTTAGTGTTTGTACACAAGGTATTTTCAACATAATCAAGTGAGAATGAGTGATTACAACAAAAAGTCCAGCCTTGTTAGAAGGAAATCAAGAGAAGCACACATTAATGAGTGATTAAGCTGAAAATACTTGTAACAAATGCTAATGATCATTAGATACTCGTTGTTTAATGAAATTGAATGGTTTCCTAATTCCTAGGAAGTGTAGATGTGCTTGTTAACAAGAATAGAGTGCTTGTGTTTGTACACAAGGTATTTTCAACATAATCAAGTGAGAATGAGTGATTACAACAAAAAGTCCAGCCTTGTTAGAAGGAAATCAAGAGAAGCACACATTAATGAGTGATTAAGCTGAAAATACTTGTAACAAATGCTAATGATCATTAGATACTCGTTGTTTAATGAAATTGAATGGTTTCCTAATTCCTAGGAAGTGTAGATGTGCTTGTTAACAAGAATAGAGTGCTTAGTGTTTGTACACAAGGTATTTTCAACATAATCAAGTGAGAATGAGTGATTACAACAAAAAGTCCAGCCTTGTTAGAAGGAAATCAAGAGAAGCACACATTAATGAGTGATTAAGCTGAAAATACTTGTAACAAATGCTAATGATCATTAGATACTCGTTGTTTAATGAAATTGAATGGTTTCCTAATTCCTAGGAAGTGTAGATGTGCTTGTTAACAAGAATAGAGTGCTTTGTGTTTGTACACAAGGTATTTTCAACATAATCAAGTGAGAATGAGTGATTACAACAAAAGTCCAGCCTTGTTAGAAGGAAATCAAGAGAAGCACACATTAATGAGTGATTAAGCTGAAAATACTTGTAACAAATGCTAATGATCATTAGATACTCGTTGTTTAATGAAATTGAATGGTTTCCTAATTCCAAGGAAGTGTAGATGTGCTTGTTAACAAGAATAGAGTGCTTTGTGTTTGTACACAAGGTATTTTCAACATAATCAAGTGAGAATCAGTGATTACAACAAAAAGTCCAGCCTTGTTAGAAGGAAATCAAGAGAAGCACACATTAATGAGTGATTAAGCTGAAAATACTTGTAACAAATGCTAATGATCATTAGATACTCGTTGTTTAATGAAATTGAATGGTTTCCTAATTCCTAGGAAGTGTAGATGTGCTTGTTAACAAGAATAGAGTGCTTGTGTTTGTACACAAGGTATTTTCAACATAATCAAGTGAGAATCAGTGATTACAACAAAAAGTCCAGCCTTGTTAGAAGGAAATCAAGAGAAGCACACATTAATGAGTGATTAAGCTGAAAATACTTGTAACAAATGCTAATGATCATTAGATACTCGTTGTTTAATGAAATTGAATGGTTTCCTAATTCCAAGGAAGTGTAGATGTGCTTGTTAACAAGAATAGAGTGCTTGTGTTTGTACACAAGGTATTTTCAACATAATCAAGTGAGAATCAGTGATTACAACAAAAAGTCCAGCCTTGTTAGAAGGAAATCAAGAGAAGCACACATTAATGAGTGATTAAGCTGAAAATACTTGTAACAAATGCTAATGATCATTAGATACTCGTTGTTTAATGAAATTGAATGGTTTCCTAATTCCAAGGAAGTGTAGATGTGCTTGTTAACAAGAATAGAGTGCTTGTGTTTGTACACAAGGTATTTTCAACATAATCAAGTGAGAATCAGTGATTACAACAAAAAGTCCAGCCTTGTTAGAAGGAAATCAAGAGAAGCACACATTAATGAGTGATTAAGCTGAAAATACTTGTAACAAATGCTAATGATCATTAGATACTCGTTGTTTAATGAAATTGAATGGTTTCCTAATTCCTAGGAAGTGTAGATGTGCTTGTTAACAAGAATAGAGTGCTTTGTGTTTGTACACAAGGTATTTTCAACATAATCAAGTGAGAATCAGTGATTACAACAAAAGTCCAGCCTTGTTAGAAGGAAATCAAGAGAAGCACACATTAATGAGTCATTAAGCTGAAAATACTTGTAACAAATGCTAATGATCATTAGATACTCGTTGTTTAATGAAATTGAATGGTTTCCTAATTCCAGGAAGTGTAGATGTGCTTGTTAACAAGAATAGAGTGCTTGTGTTTGTACACAAGGTATTTTCAACATAATCAAGTGAGAATCAGTGACTACAACAAAAAGTCCAGCCTTGTTAGAAGGAAATCAAGAGAAGCACACATTAATGAGTCATTAAGCTGAAAATACTTGTAACAAATGCTAATGATCATTAGATACTCGTTGTTTAATGAAATTGAATGGTTTCCTAATTCCAAGGAGTGTAGATGTGCTTGTTAACAAGAATAGAGTGCTTTGTGTTTGTACACAAGGTATTTTCAACATAATCAAGTGAGAATCAGTGATTACAACAAAAAGTCCAGCCTTGTTAGAAGGAAATCAAGAGAAGCACACATTAATGAGTGATTAAGCTGAAAATACTTGTAACAAATGCTAATGATCATTAGATACTCGTTGTTTAATGAAATTGAATGGTTTCCTAATTCCTAGGAAGTGTAGATGTGCTTGTTAACAAGAATAGAGTGCTTTGTGTTTGTACACAAGGTATTTTCAACATAATCAAGTGAGAATCAGTGATTACAACAAAAAGTCCAGCCTTGTTAGAAGGAAATCAAGAGAAGCACACATTAATGAGTCATTAAGCTGAAAATACTTGTACAAATGCTAATGATCATTAGATACTCGTTGTTTAATGAAATTGAATGGTTTCCTAATTCCAAGGAAGTGTAGATGTGCTTGTTAACAAGAATAGAGTGCTTGTGTTTGTACACAAGGTATTTTCAACATAATCAAGTGAGAATCAGTGATTACAACAAAAGTCCAGCCTTGTTAGAAGGAAATCAAGAGAAGCACACATTAATGAGTGATTAAGCTGAAAATACTTGTAACAAATGCTAATGATCATTAGATACTCGTTGTTTAATGAAATTGAATGGTTTCCTAATTCCTAGGAAGTGTAGATGTGCTTGTTAACAAGAATAGAGTGCTTAGTGTTTGTACACAAGGTATTTTCAACATAATCAAGTGAGAATCAGTGATTACAACAAAAAGTCCAGCCTTGTTAGAAGGAAATCAAGAGAAGCACACATTAATGAGTGATTAAGCTGAAAATACTTGTAACAAATGCTAATGATCATTAGATACTCGTTGTTTAATGAAATTGAATGGTTTCCTAATTCCTAGGAAGTGTAGATGTGCTTGTTAACAAGAATAGAGTGCTTTGTGTTTGTACACAAGGTATTTTCAACATAATCAAGTGAGAATCAGTGATTACAACAAAAAGTCCAGCCTTGTTAGAAGGAAATCAAGAGAAGCACACATTAATGAGTGATTAAGCTGAAAATACTTGTAACAAATGCTAATGATCATTAGATACTCGTTGTTTAATGAAATTGAATGGTTTCCTAATTCCTAGGAAGTGTAGATGTGCTTGTTAACAAGAATAGAGTGCTTGTGTTTGTACACAAGGTATTTTCAACATAATCAAGTGAGAATGAGTGATTACAACAAAAAGTCCAGCCTTGTTAGAAGGAAATCAAGAGAAGCACACATTAATGAGTGATTAAGCTGAAAATACTTGTAACAAATGCTAATGATCATTAGATACTCGTTGTTTAATGAAATTGAATGGTTTCCTAATTCCAAGGAAGTGTAGATGTGCTTGTTAACAAGAATAGAGTGCTTTGTGTTTGTACACAAGGTATTTTCAACATAATCAAGTGAGAATGAGTGATTACAACAAAAAGTCCAGCCTTGTTAGAAGGAAATCAAGAGAAGCACACATTAATGAGTGATTAAGCTGAAAATACTTGTAACAAATGCTAATGATCATTAGATACTCGTTGTTTAATGAAATTGAATGGTTTCCTAATTCCTAGGAAGTGTAGATGTGCTTGTTAACAAGAATAGAGTGCTTTGTGTTTGTACACAAGGTATTTTCAACATAATCAAGTGAGAATGAGTGATTACAACAAAAAGTCCAGCCTTGTTAGAAGGAAATCAAGAGAAGCACACATTAATGAGTGATTAAGCTGAAAATACTTGTAACAAATGCTAATGATCATTAGATACTCGTTGTTTAATGAAATTGAATGGTTTCCTAATTCCTAGGAAGTGTAGATGTGCTTGTTAACAAGAATAGAGTGCTTGTGTTTGTACACAAGGTATTTTCAACATAATCAAGTGAGAATCAGTGATTACAACAAAAAGTCCAGCCTTGTTAGAAGGAAATCAAGAGAAGCACACATTAATGAGTGATTAAGCTGAAAATACTTGTAACAAATGCTAATGATCATTAGATACTCGTTGTTTAATGAAATTGAATGGTTTCCTAATTCCTAGGAAGTGTAGATGTGCTTGTTAACAAGAATAGAGTGCTTTGTGTTTGTACACAAGGTATTTTCAACATAATCAAGTGAGAATGAGTGATTACAACAAAAGTCCAGCCTTGTTAGAAGGAAATCAAGAGAAGCACACATTAATGAGTGATTAAGCTGAAAATACTTGTAACAAATGCTAATGATCATTAGATACTCGTTGTTTAATGAAATTGAATGGTTTCCTAATTCCTAGGAAGTGTAGATGTGCTTGTTAACAAGAATAGAGTGCTTTGTGTTTGTACACAAGGTATTTTCAACATAATCAAGTGAGAATCAGTGATTACAACAAAAGTCCAGCCTTGTTAGAAGGAAATCAAGAGAAGCACACATTAATGAGTGATTAAGCTGAAAATACTTGTAACAAATGCTAATGATCATTAGATACTCGTTGTTTAATGAAATTGAATGGTTTCCTAATTCCTAGGAAGTGTAGATGTGCTTGTTAACAAGAATAGAGTGCTTGTGTTTGTACACAAGGTATTTTCAACATAATCAAGTGAGAATGAGTGATTACAACAAAAGTCCAGCCTTGTTAGAAGGAAATCAAGAGAAGCACACATTAATGAGTGATTAAGCTGAAAATACTTGTAACAAATGCTAATGATCATTAGATACTCGTTGTTTAATGAAATTGAATGGTTTCCTAATTCCAAGGAAGTGTAGATGTGCTTGTTAACAAGAATAGAGTGCTTTGTGTTTGTACACAAGGTATTTTCAACATAATCAAGTGAGAATCAGTGATTACAACAAAAAGTCCAGCCTTGTTAGAAGGAAATCAAGAGAAGCACACATTAATGAGTGATTAAGCTGAAAATACTTGTAACAAATGCTAATGATCATTAGATACTCGTTGTTTAATGAAATTGAATGGTTTCCTAATTCCTAGGAAGTGTAGATGTGCTTGTTAACAAGAATAGAGTGCTTTGTGTTTGTACACAAGGTATTTTCAACATAATCAAGTGAGAATCAGTGATTACAACAAAAGTCCAGCCTTGTTAGAAGGAAATCAAGAGAAGCACACATTAATGAGTGATTAAGCTGAAAATACTTGTAACAAATGCTAATGATCATTAGATACTCGTTGTTTAATGAAATTGAATGGTTTCCTAATTCCAAGGAAGTGTAGATGTGCTTGTTAACAAGAATAGAGTGCTTTGTGTTTGTACACAAGGTATTTTCAACATAATCAAGTGAGAATCAGTGATTACAACAAAAGTCCAGCCTTGTTAGAAGGAAATCAAGAGAAGCACACATTAATGAGTGATTAAGCTGAAAATACTTGTAACAAATGCTAATGATCATTAGATACTCGTTGTTTAATGAAATTGAATGGTTTCCTAATTCCTAGGAAGTGTAGATGTGCTTGTTAACAAGAATAGAGTGCTTTGTGTTTGTACACAAGGTATTTTCAACATAATCAAGTGAGAATCAGTGATTACAACAAAAAGTCCAGCCTTGTTAGAAGGAAATCAAGAGAAGCACACATTAATGAGTGATTAAGCTGAAAATACTTGTAACAAATGCTAATGATCATTAGATACTCGTTGTTTAATGAAATTGAATGGTTTCCTAATTCCAAGGAAGTGTAGATGTGCTTGTTAACAAGAATAGAGTGCTTTGTGTTTGTACACAAGGTATTTTCAACATAATCAAGTGAGAATCAGTGATTACAACAAAAAGTCCAGCCTTGTTAGAAGGAAATCAAGAGAAGCACACATTAATGAGTGATTAAGCTGAAAATACTTGTAACAAATGCTAATGATCATTAGATACTCGTTGTTTAATGAAATTGAATGGTTTCCTAATTCCAAGGAAGTGTAGATGTGCTTGTTAACAAGAATAGAGTGCTTTGTGTTTGTACACAAGGTATTTTCAACATAATCAAGTGAGAATCAGTGATTACAACAAAAAGTCCAGCCTTGTTAGAAGGAAATCAAGAGAAGCACACATTAATGAGTGATTAAGCTGAAAATACTTGTAACAAATGCTAATGATCATTAGATACTCGTTGTTTAATGAAATTGAATGGTTTCCTAATTCCAAGGAAGTGTAGATGTGCTTGTTAACAAGAATAGAGTGCTTGTGTTTGTACACAAGGTATTTTCAACATAATCAAGTGAGAATCAGTGATTACAACAAAAAGTCCAGCCTTGTTAGAAGGAAATCAAGAGAAGCACACATTAATGAGTGATTAAGCTGAAAATACTTGTAACAAATGCTAATGATCATTAGATACTCGTTGTTTAATGAAATTGAATGGTTTCCTAATTCCAAGGAAGTGTAGATGTGCTTGTTAACAAGAATAGAGTGCTTTGTGTTTGTACACAAGGTATTTTCAACATAATCAAGTGAGAATCAGTGACTACAACAAAAAGTCCAGCCTTGTTAGAAGGAAATCAAGAGAAGCACACATTAATGAGTGATTAAGCTGAAAATACTTGTAACAAATGCTAATGATCATTAGATACTCGTTGTTTAATGAAATTGAATGGTTTCCTAATTCCTAGGAAGTGTAGATGTGCTTGTTAACAAGAATAGAGTGCTTTGTGTTTGTACACAAGGTATTTTCAACATAATCAAGTGAGAATCAGTGACTACAACAAAAAGTCCAGCCTTGTTAGAAGGAAATCAAGAGAAGCACACATTAATGAGTGATTAAGCTGAAAATACTTGTAGACAAATGCTAATGATCATTAGATACTCGTTGTTTAATGAAATTGAATGGTTTCCTAATTCCAAGGAAGTGTAGATGTGCTTGTTAACAAGAATAGAGTGCTTGTGTTTGTACACAAGGTATTTTCAACATAATCAAGTGAGAATCAGTGATTACAACAAAAAGTCCAGCCTTGTTAGAAGGAAATCAAGAGAAGCACACATTAATGAGTCATTAAGCTGAAAATACTTGTAACAAATGCTAATGATCATTAGATACTCGTTGTTTAATGAAATTGAATGGTTTCCTAATTCCAAGGAAGTGTAGATGTGCTTGTTAACAAGAATAGAGTGCTTGTGTTTGTACACAAGGTATTTTCAACATAATCAAGTGAGAATCAGTGACTACAACAAAAAGTCCAGCCTTGTTAGAAGGAAATCAAGAGAAGCACACATTAATGAGTGATTAAGCTGAAAATACTTGTAACAAATGCTAATGATCATTAGATACTCGTTGTTTAATGAAATTGAATGGTTTCCTAATTCCTAGGAAGTGTAGATGTGCTTGTTAACAAGAATAGAGTGCTTTGTGTTTGTACACAAGGTATTTTCAACATAATCAAGTGAGAATCAGTGATTACAACAAAAAGTCCAGCCTTGTTAGAAGGAAATCAAGAGAAGCACACATTAATGAGTGATTAAGCTGAAAATACTTGTAACAAATGCTAATGATCATTAGATACTCGTTGTTTAATGAAATTGAATGGTTTCCTAATTCCAAGGAAGTGTAGATGTGCTTGTTAACAAGAATAGAGTGCTTTGTGTTTGTACACAAGGTATTTTCAACATAATCAAGTGAGAATCAGTGACTACAACAAAAAGTCCAGCCTTGTTAGAAGGAAATCAAGAGAAGCACACATTAATGAGTGATTAAGCTGAAAATACTTGTAACAAATGCTAATGATCATTAGATACTCGTTGTTTAATGAAATTGAATGGTTTCCTAATTCCTAGGAAGTGTAGATGTGCTTGTTAACAAGAATAGAGTGCTTTGTGTTTGTACACAAGGTATTTTCAACATAATCAAGTGAGAATCAGTGACTACAACAAAAAGTCCAGCCTTGTTAGAAGGAAATCAAGAGAAGCACACATTAATGAGTGATTAAGCTGAAAATACTTGTAACAAATGCTAATGATCATTAGATACTCGTTGTTTAATGAAATTGAATGGTTTCCTAATTCCAAGGAAGTGTAGATGTGCTTGTTAACAAGAATAGAGTGCTTGTGTTTGTACACAAGGTATTTTCAACATAATCAAGTGAGAATCAGTGACTACAACAAAAGTCCAGCCTTGTTAGAAGGAAATCAAGAGAAGCACACATTAATGAGTGATTAAGCTGAAAATACTTGTAACAAATGCTAATGATCATTAGATACTCGTTGTTTAATGAAATTGAATGGTTTCCTAATTCCAAGGAAGTGTAGATGTGCTTGTTAACAAGAATAGAGTGCTTGTGTTTGTACACAAGGTATTTTCAACATAATCAAGTGAGAATCAGTGACTACAACAAAAAGTCCAGCCTTGTTAGAAGGAAATCAAGAGAAGCACACATTAATGAGTGATTAAGCTGAAAATACTTGTAACAAATGCTAATGATCATTAGATACTCGTTGTTTAATGAAATTGAATGGTTTCCTAATTCCAAGGAAGTGTAGATGTGCTTGTTAACAAGAATAGAGTGCTTGTGTTTGTACACAAGGTATTTTCAACATAATCAAGTGAGAATCAGTGATTACAACAAAAAGTCCAGCCTTGTTAGAAGGAAATCAAGAGAAGCACACATTAATGAGTGATTAAGCTGAAAATACTTGTAACAAATGCTAATGATCATTAGATACTCGTTGTTTAATGAAATTGAATGGTTTCCTAATTCCTAGGAAGTGTAGATGTGCTTGTTAACAAGAATAGAGTGCTTTGTGTTTGTACACAAGGTATTTTCAACATAATCAAGTGAGAATCAGTGATTACAACAAAAAGTCCAGCCTTGTTAGAAGGAAATCAAGAGAAGCACACATTAATGAGTGATTAAGCTGAAAATACTTGTAACAAATGCTAATGATCATTAGATACTCGTTGTTTAATGAAATTGAATGGTTTCCTAATTCCTAGGAAGTGTAGATGTGCTTGTTAACAAGAATAGAGTGCTTTGTGTTTGTACACAAGGTATTTTCAACATAATCAAGTGAGAATCAGTGATTACAACAAAAAGTCCAGCCTTGTTAGAAGGAAATCAAGAGAAGCACACATTAATGAGTGATTAAGCTGAAAATACTTGTAACAAATGCTAATGATCATTAGATACTCGTTGTTTAATGAAATTGAATGGTTTCCTAATTCCTAGGAAGTGTAGATGTGCTTGTTAACAAGAATAGAGTGCTTTGTGTTTGTACACAAGGTATTTTCAACATAATCAAGTGAGAATCAGTGATTACAACAAAAAGTCCAGCCTTGTTAGAAGGAAATCAAGAGAAGCACACATTAATGAGTGATTAAGCTGAAAATACTTGTAACAAATGCTAATGATCATTAGATACTCGTTGTTTAATGAAATTGAATGGTTTCCTAATTCCTAGGAAGTGTAGATGTGCTTGTTAACAAGAATAGAGTGCTTAGTGTTTGTACACAAGGTATTTTCAACATAATCAAGTGAGAATCAGTGATTACAACAAAAAGTCCAGCCTTGTTAGAAGGAAATCAAGAGAAGCACACATTAATGAGTGATTAAGCTGAAAATACTTGTAACAAATGCTAATGATCATTAGATACTCGTTGTTTAATGAAATTGAATGGTTCCTAATTCCTAGGAAGTGTAGATGTGCTTGTTAACAAGAATAGAGTGCTTAGTGTTTGTACACAAGGTATTTTCAACATAATCAAGTGAGAATCAGTGATTACAACAAAAAGTCCAGCCTTGTTAGAAGGAAATCAAGAGAAGCACACATTAATGAGTGATTAAGCTGAAAATACTTGTAACAAATGCTAATGATCATTAGATACTCGTTGTTTAATGAAATTGAATGGTTTCCTAATTCCTAGGAAGTGTAGATGTGCTTGTTAACAAGAATAGAGTGCTTTGTGTTTGTACACAAGGTATTTTCAACATAATCAAGTGAGAATCAGTGATTACAACAAAAAGTCCAGCCTTGTTAGAAGGAAATCAAGAGAAGCACACATTAATGAGTGATTAAGCTGAAAATACTTGTAACAAATGCTAATGATCATTAGATACTCGTTGTTTAATGAAATTGAATGGTTTCCTAATTCCTAGGAAGTGTAGATGTGCTTGTTAACAAGAATAGAGTGCTTTGTGTTTGTACACAAGGTATTTTCAACATAATCAAGTGAGAATCAGTGATTACAACAAAAGTCCAGCCTTGTTAGAAGGAAATCAAGAGAAGCACACATTAATGAGTGATTAAGCTGAAAATACTTGTAACAAATGCTAATGATCATTAGATACTCGTTGTTTAATGAAATTGAATGGTTTCCTAATTCCTAGGAAGTGTAGATGTGCTTGTTAACAAGAATAGAGTGCTTGTGTTTGTACACAAGGTATTTTCAACATAATCAAGTGAGAATCAGTGATTACAACAAAAAGTCCAGCCTTGTTAGAAGGAAATCAAGAGAAGCACACATTAATGAGTGATTAAGCTGAAAATACTTGTAAGAAATGCTAATGATCATTAGATACTCGTTGTTTAATGAAATTGAATGGTTTCCTAATTCCTAGGAAGTGTAGATGTGCTTGTTAACAAGAATAGAGTGCTTGTGTTTGTACACAAGGTATTTTCAACATAATCAAGTGAGAATCAGTGATTACAACAAAAAGTCCAGCCTTGTTAGAAGGAAATCAAGAGAAGCACACATTAATGAGTGATTAAGCTGAAAATACTTGTAACAAATGCTAATGATCATTAGATACTCGTTGTTTAATGAAATTGAATGGTTTCCTAATTCCTAGGAAGTGTAGATGTGCTTGTTAACAAGAATAGAGTGCTTTGTGTTTGTACACAAGGTATTTTTCAACATAATCAAGTGAGAATCAGTGACTACAACAAAAAGACCAGCCTTGTTAGAAGGAAATCAAGAGAAGCACACATTAATGAGTGATTAAGCTGAAATACTTGTAACAAATGCTAATGATCATTAGATACTCGTTGTTTAATGAAATTGAATGGTTTCCTAATTCCAAGGAAGTGTAGATGTGCTTGTTAACAAGAATAGAGTGCTTGTGTTTGTACACAAGGTATTTTCAACATAATCAAGTGAGAATCAGTGACTACAACAAAAAGTCCAGCCTTGTTAGAAGGAAATCAAGAGAAGCACACATTAATGAGTCATTAAGCTGAAAATACTTGTAACAAATGCTAATGATCATTAGATACTCGTTGTTTAATGAAATTGAATGGTTTCCTAATTCCAAGGAAGTGTAGATGTGCTTGTTAACAAGAATAGAGTGCTTGTGTTTGTACACAAGGTATTTTCAACATAATCAAGTGAGAATCAGTGACTACAACAAAAGTCCAGCCT
The DNA here is from genome assembly GCA_020883675.1 of Bruguiera gymnorhiza. Taxonomy (NCBI): domain Eukaryota; kingdom Viridiplantae; phylum Streptophyta; class Magnoliopsida; order Malpighiales; family Rhizophoraceae; genus Bruguiera; species Bruguiera gymnorhiza. The sequence goes on from JAIRCJ010000239.1 coordinate 49,962, forward strand.
TGTTAGAAGGAAATCAAGAGAAGCACACATTAATGAGTGATTAAGCTGAAAATACTTGTAAGAAATGCTAATGATCATTAGGATACTCGTTGTTTAATGAAATGAATGGTTTCCTAATTCCTAGGAAGTGTAGATGTGCTTGTTAACAAGAATAGAGTGCTTGTGTTTGTACACAAGGTATTTCAACATAATCAAGTGAGAATGAGTGATTACAACAAAAGGTCCAGCCTTCAAAGTCAAAGAGGAAAGAATCAAGAGAAGCACACATTAATGAGTGATTAAGCTGAAAATACTTGTAACAAATGCTAATGATCATTAGATACTCGTTGTTTAATGAAATTGAATGGTTTCCTAATTCCAAGGAAGTGTAGATGTGCTTGTTAACATGAATAGTGTCCTTATTGTTTGTACGCAAGGTATTTTCAACATAAACAAGTGAGAATGACTGATTACAACAAAAAGTCCAGCCTTTTAGAAGGAAATCAAGAGAAGCACACATTAATGAGTGATTCAATTGATGCAAGAGGTCCATTGCACAAATGCTAATGACATTAGATACTAGTTGCTTCAATGGATGCAATGTTTTCCATAATTCCAGAAGGTAGACGAGCTAGGGCCAGAAAGATTAAAGAAGCACTAAATGGGCTGATTCAGGATGCTCAGGCCAACCCAACTTCAAATGGTGCGAATTTAAACTTGGAAGAGAGTCCAGGCCTTATTAATATCATTAGAGTAATTAAAGTGTTAGGACTAATAATAGTAGTAACTCCAAATTAGGAGTTTATTTTCCATATAAGAATTTGTACCTAGATAGGAATTCCGCCTAAATAAGGAATTGTCCTAATTAGGAATTTATGCCTCTTTAGGATTGCTATCTTAGCCTATAAATAGGCACCCCTTGTAAGCTTTGGAATCAGACAATCAAGATATCAGACAACTTTCAGTGAAATAGAAAGCAAGGGTTTCTCCCTCGGTTCTTTTAAGAACTAAAGAACTTATCAAGAGGTTATCCTTCTTGTGGCGTTCAAATCGACTTATCACTCCCAATCCCTTTCTTTTCTGGAGTGTGGCGTCCATATCCTTCTTGAATACCCTAAGTTTGTGTTCCTTCGAATATTGGGTCTAGGGTTTGTGTTATTAACTCTGATTTAGCTTTCCTGGTTGTTCTTTGATTCATTGTGTGCGTTGGGTCCCTAAGCCACGTCTTTTTGGGGTTTTCCCCATCAGTTGGTATCAGAGCCCGGCTCTAAATCAGTTGGCTCTAAATCAGAAAAAAAAATAAAAAAATAATATGTCTTTGAAAGACAAAGGTGCTGCTCAGGAGGGAGCTGTTGACATGTCCTTCATGATCAAAGCTATGCAACAACAATTTGAGCATATGAATATCAGATTTGATGATATGAGAGAGAGGATGGAGGAGCAAGCTAATACAATAGCAGAGTTGCAAAGGAGGCACGAAAAATATGAGGCTTTTAAAGCAAGAAGGCAATTGAGACGTGCCTATGACCACGAAGATGATGATTCTGTGCCATCATCAGAGGGTGAAAGTGATGGAGAGAAGTATCCGTCTAATGGAGTAGCTCTCATCACAAGGCAAGCATTGAATGTGCAAGTGAAAGAAGAAAATGAGGGGCAACGAGGTAACATCTTTCAGACGAGATGTCTCATCAAAGATAAGGTATGTAGTATGATTATTGATGGTGGAAGTTGCACTAATCTTGCTAGCACAACTATGGTTGAGAAGCTGAATTTACCTACTATGAAGCATCCTAAACCATATAAGCTTCAATGGATGAATGAGAGTGGTGAAGTTAAAGTAGATAAGCAAGTGCACGTGTCATTTTCTATTGGAAGGTACTGTGATGAAGTTTTATGTGATGTTGTACCTATGCAAGCAGGCCATATTCTATTAGGAAGGCCATGGCAGTTTGACAGGCGAGTTATGCATGATGGATTCAAGAACCGATATTCCTTTGTAATGAATGAAAAACCTGTCACTCTTGTACCATTATCACCTCAACAAGCTTATGAGGATCAATTAAGGATTAAAAATGAGAGTGAACAGAAAAGAGAGATTGAAAAAAGAGAAAAGAGAGGAGAAAACGTGAGAACACAGGAGAAGGAGAAGAAAACAGAAAGTTTCTATGCAAAAGAGAGTGATGCCAAAAGAGCATTCTGTGCCAAACAACCTATGATCATACAATACAAAGAGGCTTATTTTAACACTAATAAGTTTGACCTATCTTTGCCTAGTGTAGTTGTTCTATTGCAGGAATTTGAAGATGAATTCCCTGACGATGTCCCAAGTGGATTGCCACCTAAGAGAAGAATTGAGCAACAAATTGTTTTCATCCCTGGTGCATCCATCCCAAACTGGCCAGCATATAAGAGTAATCTTGACGAGACAAAGGAGCATAAAAAACAGGTTGAAGAACTTATTTTCAAAGGAAATGTGAGGGAAAGCATGAGTCATTGTGTAGTTCCTATCCTACATGTACGAGGAAAGTTGAACAGAAGGCATGCCAAGTGGATCAAATTCATTCAGACCTTTCCCTACGTCTTCAAGTATAAACAAGGTGATGATTCGAGGACGAATCTTTTTGAGGAAAGGGGGAATGATGAGAACCATAGACATGAAGGGTGGAAGGCTTCAAAGGATGCAAAAAGTCCATTACACATTCCAGAAGGCCCAATAACACAAGTTAGAGATTCAATTGATGCAAGAGGTCCATTGCACATTCTAGCGCGCACATCTACACTACCTTGGATTTAGGAAGCCATTCAATTTCATTAAACGAGTATCTAATGATCTTTAGCATTTCTTACAAGTATTTTCAGCTTAATCACTCATTAATGTGTGCTTCACGTGATTTCCTTGCAACAAGGCTGGACTTTTTGTTGGAATCACTCATTCTCACCTGATTATGTTGAAAAGACCTTGTGTGCAAACAATAAGCACTCTATTCATGTTAACGAGCACAACTACATTTCCTTGGAATTAGGAAACCATTGAATTTCATTAAACAACGAGTATCTAATGATCATTAGCATTTCTTACAAGTATTTTCAGCTTAATCACTCATTAATGTGTGCTTCTCTTGATTTCCTTCTAACCAGGCGGGACTTTTTGGTGTAATCACTCATTCTCACTTAATGATGTTAAAAACACCCTGTCTACAAACAATAGGCACTGTATTCATCTTAACAAGCACAACTACACTTCCTTGGAATTAGGAAACCATACAATTTCATTAAGCAACGAGTATCTAATGATCATTAGCTTTTCTTACAAGTATTTTCAGCTTAATCACTCATTAATGTGTGCTTCTCTTGATTTCCTTCTAACAAGGCTGGACTTTTTGTTGTAATATCCCACTCTCACTTGATTCTGTTGAAAATTCCTTGTGTACAAACAATAAGCACTCTATTCATGTTAACAAGCTCATCTACACTTCCTTGGAATTAGGAAACCATACAATTTCATTAAACAACGAGTATCTAATGATCATTAGCATTTCTTACAAGTATTTTCAGCTTAATCACTCATTAATGTGTGCTTCTCTTGATTTCCTTCTAACATGGCTGGACTTTTTGTTGTAATCACTCATTCTCACTTGATTATGTTGAAAATACCTTGGGTATAAATAATAAGCACTCTATTCTTGTTAGCACGCACATCTACACCACCTTGGAATTAGGAAACCATTCAATTTCATTAAACGATTATCTAATGATCATTAGCATTTCTTTCAAGTATTTTCAGCATAATCACTCATTAATGTCTGCTTCTCCTGATTTCCTTCTAACAAGGCTGGACTTTTTGTTGTAATCACTCATTCTCGCTTGATTATGTTGAAAATACCTTGTGTACAAATAATAAGCACTCTATTCATGTTAACAAGCTCATCTACATTTCCTTGGAATTAGGAAACCATTCAATTTCATTAAACGAGTATCTAATGATCATTAGCATTTCTTACACATATTCTCAGCTTAATCACTCATTAATGTGTGCCTCTCTTGATTTCCTTGTAACAAGGCTGGACTTTTTGTTGTATTATCCCATTCTCACTTGATTCTGTTGAAAATTCCTTGTGTACAAACAATAAGCACTCTATTCTTGTCAACAAGCTCATCTACACCTCCTTGGAATTAGGAAACCATTCAATTTCATTAAACAACGTGTATCTAATGATCATAAGCATTTCCTACAAGTATTTTCAGCGTAATCACTCATTAATGTGTGCTTCTCTTGATTTCCTTCTAACAAGGCTGGACCTTTTGTTGTAATCACTCATTCTCACTTGATTATGTTGAAAATACCTTGCGTACAAATAATAAGCACCTATTCTTGTTAGCATGCACATCTATACAACCTTGGAATTAGGAAACCATTCAATTTCATTAAACGAGTATCTAATGATCATTATCTTTTCTTACAAGTATTTTCAGCTTAATCACTCATTAATGTGTGCTTCTCTTGATCTCCTTGTAACAAGGCTGGACTTTTTGTTGTAATATCCCATTCTCACTTGATTCTGTTGAAAATTCCCTGTGTACAAACAATAAGCACTCTATTCATGTTAACAAGCTCATCTACACTTGCTTGGAATTAGGAAACCATTCAATTTCATTAAACAACGAGTATCTAATGATCATTAGCATTTGTCACAAGTATTTTCAGCTTAATCACTCATTAATGTGTGCTTCTCTTGATTTCCTTCTAACAAGGCTGGACTTTTTGTTGTAGTCACTGATTCTCACTTGATTATGTTGAAAATACCTTGTGTACAAACACAAAGCACTCTATTCTTGTTAACAAGCACATCTACACTTCCTTGGAATTAGGAAACCATTCAATTTCATTAAACAACGAGTATCTAATGATCATTAGCATTTGTACAAGTATTTTCAGCTTAATGACTCATTAATGTGTGCTTCTCTTGATTTCCTTCTAACAAGGCTGGTCTTTTTGTTGTAGTCACTGATTCTCACTTGATTATGTTGAAAATACCTTGTGTACAAACACAGAGCACTCTATTCTTGTTAACAAGCACATCTACACTTCCTTGGAATTAGGAAACCATTCAATTTCATTAAACAACGAGTATCTAATGATCATTAGCATTTGTCACAAGTATTTTCAGCTTAATGACTCATTAATGTGTGCTTCTCTTGATTTCCTTCTAACAAGGCTGGACTTTTTGTTGTAGTCATTGATTCTCACTTGATTATGTTTAAAATAGCTTCTGCACAAACACAGAGCACTCTATTCTTGTTAACAAGCACGTCTACACTTCCTTGGAATTAGGAAACCATTCAATTTCATTAAAGAACGAGTATCTAATTTTCATTAGCATTTGTTACAAGTATTTTCTGCTTAATGAGACATTAATGTGTGCTTCTCTTGATTTCCTTCTAACAAGGCTGGACTTTTTGTTGTAGTCACTGATTCTCACTTGATTATGTTGAAAATACCTTGTGTACAAACACAGAGCACTCTATTCTTGTTATCAAGCACATCTACACTTCCTTGGAATGAGGAAACCATTCAATTTCATTAAACAACGAGTATCTAATGATCATTAGCATTTGTCACAAGTATTTTCAGCTTAATGACTCATTAATGTGTGCTTCTCTTGATTTCCTTCTAAGAAGGCTGGTCTTTTTGTTGTAGTCACTGATTCTCACTTGATTATGTTGAAAATACCTTGTGTACAAACACAAAGCACTCTATTCTTGTAAACAAGCACATCTACACTACCTTGGAATTAGGAACCCATTCAATTTCATTAAAGAACGAGTATCTAATTATCATTACCATTTGTTACAAGTATTTTCAGCTTAATGACTCATTAGTGTGTGCTTCTCATGATTAACTTCTAACAGGGCTGGACTTTTTGTTGTAGTCACTGATTCTCACTTGATTATGTTGAAAATACCTTGTGTACAAACACAGAGCACTCTATTCTTTTTAACAAGCACATCTACACTCCCGTGGAATTAGGAAACCATTCAATTTCATTAAACAACGAGTATCTAATGATCATTAGCATTTCTCACAAGTATTTTCAGCTTAATGACTCATTAATGTGTCCTTCTCTTGATTTCATTCTAACAAGGCTGGACTTTTTGTTGTAGTCATTGATTCTCACTTGATTATGTTTAAAATAGCTTCTGCACAAACACAGAGCACTCTATTCTTGTTAACAAGCACGTCTACACTTCCTTGGAATTAGGAAACCATTCAATTTCATTAAAGAACGAGTATCTAATTTTCATTAGCATTTGTTACAAGTATTTTCTGCTTAATGAGACATTAATGTGTGCTTCTCTTGATTTCCTTCTAACAAGGCTGGACTTTTTGTTGTAGTCACTGATTCTCACTTGATTATGTTGAAAATACCTTGTGTACAAACACAGAGCACTCTATTCTTGTTATCAAGCACATCTACACTTCCTTGGAATTAGGAAACCATTCAATTTCATTAAACAACGAGTATCTAATGATCATTAGCATTTGTCACAAGTATTTTCAGCTTAATGACTCATTAATGTGTGCTTCTCTTGATTTCCTTCTAAGAAGGCTGGTCTTTTTGTTGTAGTCACTGATTCTCACTTGATTATGTTGGAAATACCTTGTGTACAGACACAAAGCACTCTATTCTTGTTAACAAGCACATCTACACGACCTTGGAATTAGGAAACCATTCAATTTCATTACACAACGAGTATCTAATGATCATTAGCATTTGTCACAAGTATTTTCAGCTTAATGACTCATTAATGTGTGCTTCTCTTGATTTCCTTCTAACAAGGCTGGACTTTTTGTTGTAGTCACTGATTCTCACTTGATTATGTTGAAAATACCTTGTGTACAAACACAGAGCACTCTATTCTTGTTAACAAGCACATCTACACTTCCTTGGAATTAGGAAACCATTCAATTTCATTAAACAACGAGTATCTAATGATCATTAGCATTTGTCACAAGTATTTTCAGCTTAATCACTCATTAATGTGTGCTTCTCTTGATTTCCTTCTAACAAGGCTGGTCTTTTTGTTGTAGTCACTGATTCTCACCTGATTATGTTGAAAATACCTTGTGTACAAACACAAAGCACTCTATTCTTGTTAACAAGCACATCTACACTACCTTGGAATTAGGAAACCATTCAATTTCATTAAAGAACGAGTATCTAATTTTCATTAGCATTTGTTACAAGTATTTTCAGCTTAATGACACATTAATGTGTGCTTCTCTTGATTTCCTTCTAACAAGGCTGGACTTTTTGTTGTAGTCACTGATTCTCACTTGATTATGTTGAAAATACCTTGTGTACAAACACAGAGCACTCTATTCTTGTTAACAAGCACATCTACACTTCCTTGGAATTAGGAAACCATTCAATTTCATTAAACAACGAGTATCTAATGATCATTAGCATTTCTAACAAGTATTTTCAGCTTAATCACTCATTAATGTGTGCTTCTCTTGATTTCCTTCTAAAAAGGCTGGACTTTTTGTCGTAGTGACTGATTCTCACTTGATTATGTTGAAAATACCTTGTGTACATACACAAAGCACTCTATTCTTGTTAACAAGCACAACTACACTTCCTAGGAATTAGGAAACCGTTCAATTTCTTTAAACAACGAGTATCTAATCATCATTAGCATTTCTTACAAGTATTTTCAGCTTAATCACACATTAATGTGTGCTTCTCTTGATTTCCTTCTAACAAGGCTGGACTTTTTGTTGTAGTCACTGATTCTCACTTGATTATGTTGAAAATACCTTGTGTACAAACACAGAGCACTCTATTCTTGTTAACAAGCACATCTACACTTCCTTGGAATTAGGAAACCATTCAATTTCATTAAACAACGAGTATCTAATTATCATTAGCATTTGTTACAAGTATTTTCAGCTTAATGACTCATTAATGTGTGCTTCTCTTGATTTCCTTCTAACAAGGCTGGACTTTTTGTTGTAGTCACTGATTCTCACTTGATTATGTTGAAAATACCTTGTGTACAAACACAGAGCACTCTATTCTTGTTAACAAGCACATCTACACTTCCTTGGAATTAGGAAACCATTCAATTTCATTAAACAACGAGTATCTAATGATCATTAGCATTTCTAACAAGTATTTTCAGCTTAATCACTCATTAATGTGTGCTTCTCTTGATTTCCTTCTAAAAAGGCTGGACTTTTTGTCGTAGTGACTGATTCTCACTTGATTATGTTGAAAATACCTTGTGTACAAACACAAAGCACTCTATTCTTGTTAACAAGCACAACTACACTTCCTAGGAATTAGGAAACCATTCAATTTCATTAAACAACGAGTATCTAATCATCATTAGCATTTCTTACAAGTATTTTCAGCTTAATCACACATTAATGTGTGCTTCTCTTGATTTCCTTCTAACAAGGCTGGACTTTTTGTTGTAGTCACTGATTCTCACTTGATTATGTTGAAAACACCTTGTGTACAAACACAGAGCACTCTATTCTTGTTAACCAAGCACATCTACACTTCCTTGGAATTAGGAAACCATTCAATTTTGTTAAACAACGAGTATCTAATGATCATTAGCATTTCTTACAAGTATTTTCGGCTTAATCACTCATTAAAGTGTGCATCTCATGATTTCCTTCTAACAAGGCTGGTCTTTTTGTTGTAATATCTCATTCTCACTCTATTATGTTGAAACTACCTCGTGTACAAACTATAAGCACTCTATTGATGTTAACGAGCACAACTACACTTCCTTGGAATTAGGAAACCATTCAATTTCGTTAAACAACGAGTATGTAATGATCATTAGCATTTCTTACAAGTTTTTTCTGCTTACTCACTCATTAAAGTGTGCTTCTCTTGATTTCCTTCTTACAAGGCTGGATTTTTTGTTGTAATCTCTCATTCTCACTTAATGATGTTGCAAACACCTTTTGTACAAACAATAAGCACTGTATTCATGTTAACAAGCACAACTACAATTCCATGGAATTAGGAAAACATTCAATTTCATTAAGCAACGAGTATCTAATGATCATTTGCATGTCTTACAAGTATTTTCAGCTTAATCACTCATTAATGTGTGCTTCTCTTGATTTCCATCTAACAAGGGTAGACGTTTTGTTGCAATCACTCATTCTCACCTGATTATGTTGAAAATACCTTGTGTACAAACAATAAGCACTCTATTCATGTTAACGAGTACAACTACATTTCCTTGGAATTAGGAAAACATTCAATTTCATTAAACAACGAGTCTGTAATGATCATTAGCATTTCTTACAAGTTTTTTCTGCTTACTCACTCATCAAAGTGTGCTTCCCTTGATTTCCTTCTAACAAGGCTGGACTTTTTGTTGTAATCTCTCATTCTCACTTAATCATGTTGAAAACACCTTGTGTACAAACAATAAGCAGTGTATTCATGTTAACAAGCACAACTACACTTCCTCGGAATTAGGAAGCCATTCAATTTCATTAAGCAACGAGTATCTAATGATCATTTGCATGTCTTACAAGTATTTTCAGCTTAATCACTCATTAATGTGTGGGTCTCTTGATTTCCTTCTAACAAGGCTGGACTTTTTGTTGTAGTCACTGATTCTCACTTGATTATGTTGAAAATACCATGTGTACAAACATGAAGCACTCTATTCTTGTTAACAAGCACATCTACACCTCCTAGGAATTAGGAAACCAGTCAATTTCATTAAACAACGAGTATCTAATGATCATTAGCATTTATTACAAGCATTTTCAGCTTAATCACTCATTAATGTGTGCTTCTCTTGATTTCCTTCTAACAAGGCTGGACTTTTTGTTGTAATATCCCATTCTCACTTGATTCTGTTGAAAATTCCTTGTGTACAGACAATAAGCACTCTATTCATGTTAACAAGCTCATCTACACTTGCTTGGAATTAGGAAACCCTTCAATTTCATTAAGCAACGAGTATCTAATGATCATTTGCATGTCTTACAAGTATTTTCAGCTTAATCACTCATTAATGAGTGCTTCTCTTGATTTCCTTCTAACAAGGCTGGACTTTTTGTTGTAATCACTCATTCTCACTTGATTATGTTGAAAATACCTTGTGTACAAATAATAGCCACTCTATTCTTGTTAGCACGCACATCTACACTACCTTGGAATTAGGAAACCATTCAATTTCTTTAAATAATGATCATTAGCATTTCTTACAAGTATTTTCAGCTTAATCACTCATTAATGTGTGCTTCTCTTGATTTCCTTCTAACAAGGCTGGACTTTTTGTTGTAATATCCCATTCTCACTTGATTCTGTTGAAAATTCCTTGTGTAAAAACAATAAGAACACTATTCATGTTAAAAACCTCATCTGCACTTCCTTGGAATTAGGAAACGATTCAATTTCATTAAACAATGAGTATTTCATGATCATTAGCATTTCTTACAAGTATTTTCACCATAATCGCTGATTAATCTGTGCTTCTCTTGATTTCCTTCTAACAAGGCTAGACTTTTTGTTGTAATCACTCATTCTCACTTATTGATGTTGAAAACACCTTGTGTACAAACAATAAGCACTGTATTCATGTTAACATGCACAACTACACTTCCTTGGAATTGGGAAACCATACAATTTCATTAAGCAACGAGTATCTAATGATCATTAGCATTTCTTACAAGTATTTTCAGCTTAATCACTCATTAATATGTGCTTCCCTTGATTTTCAGCTAACAAGGCTGGACTTTTTGTTGTAATCACTCATTCTCACTTGATTATGTTGAAAATACCTTGTGTACAAATAATAAGCACTCCATTCATGTTAACAAGCACATCTACACTTCCTTGGAATTAGGAAACCATTGAATTTCATTAAACAACGAGTATCTAATGATCATTAGCATTTCTTACAAGTATTTTCAGCTTAATCACTCATTAATATGTCCTTCTCTTGATTTCCTTGTAACAAGGCTGGACATTTTGTTGTAATCACTCCATTCTCACTTGATTCTGTTGAAAATACCTTGTGTACAAACAATAAGCACTCTATTCATGTTAACAAGCACATCTACACTTCCTTGGAATTAGGAAACCATTCAATTTCATTAAACAACGAGTATCTAATGATCATTAGCATTTCATACAAGTATTTTCAGCTTAATGACTCATTAATGTGTGCTTCTCTTGATTTCCTTCTAACAAGGCTGGACTTTTTGTTGTAATCACTCATTCTCACTTGATTATGTTGAAAATACCTTGTTTACAAACAATAAAGCACTCTATTCATGTTAACAAGCACAACTACACTTCCTTGGAATTAGGAAACCATTGAATTTCATTAAACAACGAGTATCTAATGATCATTAGCATTTCTTACAAGTATTTTCAGCTTAATCACTCATTAATGTGTGCTTCTCTCGATTTCCTTCTAACAAGGCTGGACTTTTTGTTGTAGTCACTCATTCTCACTTGATTATGTTGAAAATACCTTGTGTACAAACATAAGCACTCTATTCATGTTAACGAGCACAACTACATTTCCTTGGAATTAGGAAATCATTGAATTTCATTAAACAACGAGTATCTAATGATCATTAGCATTTCTTACAATTATTTTCAGCTTAATCATCATTAATGTGTGCTTCTCTTGATTTCCTTCTAACAAGGCTGGACTTTTTGTTGTAATATCCCATTCTCACTTGATTATGTTGAAAATACCTTGTGTACAAACACAGAGCACTCTATTCTTGTTAACAAGCACATCTACACTTCCTTGGAATTAGGAAACCATTCAATTTCATTAAACAACGAGTATCTAATGATCATTAGCATTTCTTACAAGTATTTTCAGCTAATGACTCATTAATGTGTGCTTCTCTTGATTTCCTTCTAACAAGGCTGGACTTTTTGTTGTAATCACTGATTCTCACTTGATTATGTTGAAAATACCTTGTTACAAACACAAAGCACTCTATTCTTGTTAACAAGCACAACTACATTCCTTGGAATTAGGAAACCATTCAATTTCATTAAACAACGAGTATCTAATGATCATTAGCATTTCTTACAAGTATTTTCAGCTTAATCACTCATTAATGTGTGCTTCTCTTGATTTCCTTCTAACAAGGCTGGACTTTTTGTTGTAGTCACTGATTCTCACTTGATTATGTTGAAAATACCTTGTGTACAAATAATAAGCACTCTATTCTTGTTAACAAGCACATCTACACTTCCTTGGAATTAGGAAACCATTCAATTTCATTAACAACGAGTATCTAATGATCATTAGCATTTGTCTACAAGTATTTTCAGCTTAATGACTCATTAATGTGTGCTTCTCTTGATTTCCTTCTAACAAGGCTGGACTTTTTGTTGTAGTCACTGATTCTCACTTGATTATGTTGAAATACCTTGTGTACAAACACAGAGCACTCTATTCTTGTTAACAAGCACATCTACACTTCCTTGGAATTAGGAAACCATTCAATTTCATTAAACAACGAGTATCTAATGATCATTAGCATTTGTCACAAGTATTTTCAGCTTAATGACTCATTAATGTGTGCTTCTCTGATTTCCTTCTAACAAGGCTGGACTTTTGTTGTAGTCACTGATTCTCACTTGATTATGTTGAAAATACCTTGTGTACAAACACAGAGCACTCTATTCTTGTTAACAAGCACATCTACACTTCCTTGGAATTAGGAAACCATTCAATTTCATTAAACACGAGTATCTAATGATCATTAGCATTTCTTAGAAAAAAGTATTTTCCCAAATCGCTCATTAATGTGTGCTTCTCTTGATTTCCTTCTAACAAGGCTGGACTTTTTGTTGTAATCACTCATTCTCACTTAATGATGTTGAAAACACCTTGTGTACAACCAATAAGCACTGTATTCATGTTAACAAGCACAACTACACTTCCTTGGAATTAGGAAACCATACAATTTCATTAACAAACGAGTATCTAATGATCATTAGCATTCCTACAAGTAGTTTCAGCTTAATCACTCATTAATGTGTGCTTCTCTTGATTTCTTCTAAGAAGGCTGGATTTTTTTGTGTAATCATCGTTCTCACTTGATTATGTTGAAATACCTTGTGTACAAATAATAAGCACTCTATTTCTATTGCACGCACATCTACACTACCTTGGAATTAGGAAGCCATTCAATTTCATTAAACGAGTATCTAATATCATTAGCATTTGTTACAAGTATTTTCAGCTTAATGACTCATTAATGTGTGCTTCTCTTGATTTCCTTCTAACAAGGCTGGACTTTTGTTGTAAGTCACTGATTCTCACTTGATTATGTTGAAAATACCTTGTGTACAAACACAGAGCACACTATTCTTGTTAACAAGCACATCTACACTTCCTTGGAATTAGGAAACCATTCAATTTCATTAACAACGAGTATCTAATGATCATTAGCATTTGTCACAAGTATTTTCAGCTTAAATGACTCATTAATGTGTGCTTCTCTTGATTTCCTTCTAACAAGGCTGGACTTTTTGTTGTAGTCACTGATTCTCACTTGATTATGTTGAAAATACCTTGTGTACAAACACAAAGCACTCTATTCTTGTTAACAAGCACATCTACACTCCTTGGAATTAGGAAACCATTCAATTTCATTAAACAACGAGTATCTAATGATCATTAGCATTTGTCACAAGTATTTTCAGCTTAATGACTCATTAATGTGTGCTTCTCTTGATTTCTTTCTAACAGGGCTTGGACATTTTCTTAGTAATCACTCAATTCTCACTTGCATTATGTTGAAAATCCTTGTAGTACAAACAAATAAAGCACCTCTATCATGTTAACAAGCTCCTCTACACTTCCTGGAATAGGGAAACCATCAATTTCATTTAAACAACGGAGTATTCTAATGACCATAGCATTTCTTACAAGTATTTTCACCATAATCGCTCATAATCTATGGTTTCTCTTTAGATTCCTTTCTAAACAGGCTTGGAACTTTTTGTTGTAATCACCTTCATTACTCACTTGACTTATGGTTGAAAATAACCTTGTAGTAACAAATAATAAGCACTCTATTCATGTTAAAAAGCTCATGCTACACGTCCTGGATTTAGGAAACCATTGAAATTTCACTTAAACAACGCAGTAATCTAATGATCATTAGCATTTCTTACAAGTATTTTCAGCTATATCCTTCATTACATGGGTCCTTCTTCAAGATTCCTTCTAACAAGGCAGGACTTTTTCTCTTGTAATCTCTCATTCTCACTCGATTATGTTGAAACTACCTTGTGTACAAACAATAAGCGCATTCTATTTCATCGTAACGAGCACAGACTACAACTTTCACTTGGAATATAGAAACCATTCCACATTTCGTTAATAAACGAGTATCTCAGGATCATTAGCCATTTCTTACAAGTTTTTCTAGCTTAATCCACTCATTAAAGTTGTGCTTCTCTTGATTTCCTTCTAACAAGGCTGGACTTTTGTTTGTAATCTCGTCATCTCACTATAATGAATGTGAAAAACACCTTTCGTGTACAAAGCAATATGCACTTGTATTCAATCGTGAACAAGGCACTACTACACATCCTTGGAATTAGGACAAGCATCAAATTTCCATTAAACAACGAGTAATCATAATGAACCATTTAGCATTTCTTACCAAGCTAATTTTCCCAGCTTTAATCACTCATTAATGTGCTGCTTCTCTGATTTCCTTCTAACAACGGCTGTACTTTTTGTTGTAACTCTCATTCTCACTTAATGATGTTGAAAATCACCTTGTGTACAAACAATAAGCACTGTATTCATGTTAACAAGCACAACTACGCAACCTTGGAATTAGGAAACCGTTCAATTCATTAAACAACGAGTATCTAATGATCATTCGCATTTCTTACAAGTTTTTTCAGCTTTAATCACTCATAAATGTGTGCTTCTCTGATTTCCTTCATTCTACACTTGATTATGTTGAAATTACCTTATGTACAAACAATAAGCACTCTATTCATTCTATTAACGAGCTCAACTACATTCCTTGGAATTAGGAACCATGAATTTCATTAACAACGAGTATCTAATGATCATTAGCATTTCTTACAATTATTTTCAGCTTAATCCCTCATTAATGGGTGCTTCTCAAGATTTCCTTCTAACAAGGCCGGTAGTTTTTCTTGTAATCACTGATTTCTCACTTCGATTATGTTGAAACTACCTTGTATGTACAAACAATAAGCACTATATCATGTTAACGAGCACAACTACTGATGCGGAAAACCCCAAAAGGACGTGGCTTAGGGACCCAACGCACACAATGAATCAAAAGAACAACCAAGGAAAGCTAGATCAGGGTTTAATAACACAAACCCTAGACCCAAAATTCGAAGGAACACGAACCTAGGGTATTCAAGATGGGATATGGACGCCACACTCCAGAAGAGAAGGAATTGGGAGTGATAAGTTGGTTTGAAACGCCACAAGAAGAAAAACCTCTTGATAAGTTCTTTAGTTCTCAAAAGAACAGAAGGAGAAACCCTTGCTTTCTATTTCACTGAAAATTGTCTGATTTCCAAAGCTCACAAGGGTGCCTATTTATAGGCTTAGATAGCAATCCTAAAGAGGCAAATTCCTATTTAGGAGAAATCCCTTTTTGGAGGAATTTCGGACTAATTCCAGCACATACAATGAACTCCTATTTAGGAGTGAATGCTATCACTTAGTCTGACCCATTAATGTAGTCCAATTATATTAATTAGGCCTGGGCTCTCTCTTAGAACTTGAATTCGCACCATTTTGAAGCTTGCTTGGCTTGAAGTCTTGAATCAGCCCATTAGTGCTTCTTTAATCTTTTTGCCCTAGCTCGTGTTATTGGGTGATGAGAACCGTAGACATGAAGGNGTCTACACTTCCTTGGAATTAGGAAACCATTCAATTTCATTAAACAACGAGTATCTAATGATTATTCATGTCATTACACAGTATTTTCAGCTTAATGACATTAATGTGTGCTTCTCTTGATTCCTTCTAACAAGCTGGACTTTTGTTGTTATGTCACTGATTCTCACTTGATTATTGAAATACCTTGTGTACAAACACAGAGCACTCTATTCTGTTAACAAGCACATCTACACTTCTTGGAATTAGGAAACCATTCAATTTCATTAAACAACGAGTATCTAATGATCATTAGCATTTGTCACAAGTATTTTCAGCTTAATGACTCATTAATGTGTGCTTCTCTTGATTTCCTTCTAACAAGGCTGGTCTTTTTGTTGTAGTCACTGATTCTCACTTGATTATGTTGAAAATACCTTGTGTACAAACACAAAGCACTCTATTCTTGTAAACAAGCACATCTACACTACCTTGGAATTAGGAACCCATTCAATTTCATTAAAGAACGAGTATCTAATTATCATTAGCATTTGTTACAAGTATTTTCAGCTTAATGACTCATTAATGTGTGCTTCTCATGATTACTTCTAACAAGGCTGGACTTTTTGTTGTAGTCACTGATTCTCACTTGATTATGTTGAAAATACCTTGTGTACAACACAGAGCACTCTATTCTTGTTAACAAGCACATCTACACTCCTTGGAATTAGGAAACCATTCAATTTCATTAAACAACGAGTATCTAATGATCATTAGCATTTCTCACAAGTATTTTCAGCTTAATGACTCATTAATGTGTGCTTCTCTTGATTTCCTTCTAACAAGGCTGGACTTTTTGTTGTAGTCACTGATTCTCACTTGATTATGTTGAAATACCTTGTGTACAAACACAGAGCACTCTATTCTTGTTAACAAGCACATCTACACTTCCTTGGAATTAGGAAACCATTCAATTTCATTAAAGAACGAGTATCTAATTATCATTAGCATTTGTTACAAGTATTTTCAGCTTAATGACTCATTAATGTGTGCTTCTCTTGATTTCCTTCTAACAAGGCTGGACTTTTTGTTGTAGTCACTGATTCTCACTTGATTATGTTGAAAATACCTTGTGTACAAACACAGAGCACTCTATTCTTGTTAACAAGCACATCTACACTTCCTTGGAATTAGGAAACCATTCAATTTCATTAAACAACGAGTATCTAATGATCATTAGCATTTGTCACAAGTATTTTCAGCTTAATGACTCATTAATGTGTGCTTCTCTTGATTTCCTTCTAACAAGGCTGGTCTTTTTGTTGTAGTCACTGATTCTCACTTGATTATGTTGAAAATACCTTGTGTACAAACACAAGCACTCTATTCTTGTTAACAAGCACATCTACACTACCTTGGAATTAGGAAACCATTCAATTTCATTAAACAACGAGTATCTAATGATCATTAGCATTTGTCACAAGTATTTTCAGCTTAATGACTCATTAATGTGTGCTTCTCTTGATTTCCTTCTAACAAGGCTGGACTTTTTGTTGTAGTCACTGATTCTCACTTGATTATGTTGAAAATACCTTGTGTACAAACACAGAGCACTCTATTCTTGTTAACAAGCACATCTACACTTCCTTGGAATTAGGAAACCATTCAATTTCATTAAACAACGAGTATCTAATGATCATTAGCATTTGTCACAAGTATTTTCAGCTTAATGACTCATTAATGTGTGCTTCTCTTGATTTCCTTCTAACAAGGCTGGACTTTTTGTTGTAGTCACTGATTCTCACTTGATTATGTTGAAAATACCTTGTGTACAAACACAGAGCACTCTATTCTTGTTAACAAGCACATCTACACTTCCTTGGAATTAGGAAACCATTCAATTTCATTAAACAACGAGTATCTAATGATCATTAGCATTTGTCACAAGTATTTTCAGCTTAATGACTCATTAATGTGTGCTTCTCTTGATTTCCTTCTAACAAGGCTGGTCTTTTTGTTGTAGTCACTGATTCTCACTTGATTATGTTGAAAATACCTTGTGTACAAACACAAAGCACTCTATTCTTGTTAACAAGCACATCTACACTACCTTGGAATTAGGAAACCATTCAATTTCATTAAACAACGAGTATCTAATGATCATTAGCATTTGTCACAAGTATTTTCAGCTTAATGACTCATTAATGTGTGCTTCTCTTGATTTCCTTCTAACAAGGCTGGACTTTTTGTTGTAGTCACTGATTCTCACTTGATTATGTTGAAAATACCTTGTGTACAAACACAGAGCACTCTATTCTTGTTAACAAGCACATCTACACTTCCTTGGAATTAGGAAACCATTCAATTTCATTAAACAACGAGTATCTAATGATCATTAGCATTTCTCACAAGTATTTTCAGCTTAATCACTCATTAATGTGTGCTTCTCTTGATTTCCTTCTAACAAGGCTGGTCTTTTTGTTGTAGTCACTGATTCTCACTTGATTATGTTGAAAATACCTTGTGTACAAACACAAAGCACTCTATTCTTGTTAACAAGCACATCTACACTCCTTGGAATTAGGAAACCATTCAATTTCCTTAAAGAACGAGTATCTAATTTTCATTAGCATTTGTTACAAGTATTTTCAGCTTAATGACACATTAATGTGTGCTTCTCTTGATTTCCTTCTAACAAGCTGGACTTTTTGTTGTAGTCACTGATTCTCACTTGATTATGTTGAAAATACCTTGTGTACAAACACAGAGCACTCTATTCTTGTTAACAAGCACATCTACACTTCCTTGGAATTAGGAAACCATTCAATTTCATTAAACAACGAGTATGTAATGATCATTAGCATTTCTAACAAGTATTTTCTGCTTAATCACTCATTAATGTGTGCTTCTCTTGATTTCCTTCTAAAAAGGCTGGACTTTTTGTCGTAGTGACTGATTCTAACTTGATTATGTTGAAAATACCTTGTGTACATACACAAAGCACTCTATTCTTGTTAACAAGCACAACTACACTTCCTAGGAATTAGGAAACCGTTCAATTTCTTTAAACAACGAGTATCTAATCATCATTAGCATTTCTTACAAGTATTTTCAGCTTAATCACACATTAATGTGTGCTTCTCTTGATTTCCTTCTAACAAGGCTGGACTTTTTGTTGTAGTCACTGATTCTCACTTGATTATGTTGAAAACACCTTGTGTACAAACACAGAGCACTCTATTCTTGTTAACCAAGCACATCTACACTTCCTTGGAATTAGGAAACCATTCAATTTTGTTAAACAACGAGTATCTAATGATCATTAGCATTTCTTACAAGTATTTTCGGCTTAATCACTCATTAAAGTGTGCATCTCATGATTTCCTTCTAACAAGGCTGGTCTTTTTGTTGTAATATCTCATTCTCACTCTATTATGTTGAAACTACCTCGTGTACAAACTATAAGCACTCTATTGATGTTAACGAGCACAACTACACTTCCTTGGAATTAGGAAACCATTCAATTTCGTTAAACAACGAGTATGTAATGATCATTAGCATTTCTTACAAGTTTTTTCTGCTTACTCACTCATTAAAGTGTGCTTCTCTTGATTTCCTTCTTACAAGGCTGGATTTTTTGTTGTAATCTCTCATTCTCACTTAATGATGTTGCAAACACCTTGTGTACAAACAATAAGCACTGTATTCATGTTAACAAGCACAACTACACTTCCATGGAATTAGGAAAACATTCAATTTCATTAAGCAACGAGTATCTAATGATCATTTGCATGTCTTACAAGTATTTTCAGCTTAATCACTCATTAATGTGTGCTTCTCTTGATTTCCATCTAACAAGGGTAGACGTTTTGTTGCAATCACTCATTCTCACCTGATTATGTTGAAAATACCTTGTGTACAAACAATAAGCACTCTATTCATGTTAACGAGTACAACTACATTTCCTTGGAATTAGGAAAACATTCAATTTCATTAAACAACGAGTCTGTAATGATCATTAGCATTTCTTACAAGTTTTTTCTGCTTACTCACTCATCAAAGTGTGCTTCTCTTGATTTCCTTCTAACAAGGCTGGACTTTTTGTTGTAATCTCTCATTCTCACTTAATCATGTTGAAAACACCTTGTGTACAAACAATAAGCAGTGTATTCATGTTAACAAGCACAACTACACTTCCTCGGAATTAGGAAGCCATTCAATTTCATTAAGCAACGAGTATCTAATGATCATTTGCATGTCTTACAAGTATTTTCAGCTTAATCACTCATTAATGTGTGGGTCTCTTGATTTCCTTCTAACAAGGCTGGACTTTTTGTTGTAGTCACTGATTCTCACTTGATTATGTTGAAAATACCATGTGTACAAACATGAAGCACTCTATTCTTGTTAACAAGCACATCTACACCTCCTAGGAATTAGGAAACCAGTCAATTTCATTAAACAACGAGTATCTAATGATCATTAGCATTTATTACAAGCATTTTCAGCTTAATCACTCATTAATGTGTGCTTCTCTTGATTTCCTTCTAACAAGGCTGGACTTTTTGTTGTAATATCCCATTCTCACTTGATTCTGTTGAAAATTCCTTGTGTACAGACAATAAGCACTCTATTCATGTTAACAAGCTCATCTACACTTGCTTGGAATTAGGAAACCCTTCAATTTCATTAAGCAACGAGTATCTAATGATCATTTGCATGTCTTACAAGTATTTTCAGCTTAATCACTCATTAATGAGTGCTTCTCTTGATTTCCTTCTAACAAGGCTGGACTTTTTGTTGTAATCACTCATTCTCACTTGATTATGTTGAAAATACCTTGTGTACAAATAATAGCCACTCTATTCTTGTTAGCACGCACATCTACACTACCTTGGAATTAGGAAACCATTCAATTTCTTTAAATAATGATCATTAGCATTTCTTACAAGTATTTTCAGCTTAATCACTCATTAATGTGTGCTTCTCTTGATTTCCTTCTAACAAGGCTGGACTTTTTGTTGTAATATCCCATTCTCACTTGATTCTGTTGAAAATTCCTTGTGTAAAAACAATAAGAACACTATTCATGTTAAAACCTCATCTGCACTTCCTTGGAATTAGGAAACGATTCAATTTCATTAAACAATGAGTATTTCATGATCATTAGCATTTCTTACAAGTATTTTCACCATAATCGCTGATTAATCTGTGCTTCTCTTGATTTCCTTCTAACAAGGCTAGACTTTTTGTTGTAATCACTCATTCTCACTTATTGATGTTGAAAACACCTTGTGTACAAACAATAAGCACTGTATTCATGTTAACATGCACAACTACACTTCCTTGGAATTGGGAAACCATACAATTTCATTAAGCAACGAGTATCTAATGATCATTAGCATTTCTTACAAGTATTTTCAGCTTAATCACTCATTAATATGTGCTTCCCTTGATTTTCAGCTAACAAGGCTGGACTTTTTGTTGCAATCACTCATTCTCACTTGATTATGTTGAAAATTCCTTGTGTACAAATAATAAGCACTCCATTCATGTTAACGAGCACAACTACATTTCCTTGGAATTAGGAAACCATTGAATTTCATTAAACAACGAGTATCTAATGATCATTAGCATTTCTTACAAGCATTTTCAGCTTAATCACTCATTAATATGTCCCTCTCTTGATTTCCTTGTAACAAGGCTGGACATTTTGTTGTAATATTCCATTCTCACTTGATTCTGTTGAAAATTCCTTGTGTACAAACAATAAGCACTCTATTCATGTTAACAAGCTCATCTACACTTCCTTGGAATTAGGAAACCATTCAATTTCATTAAACAACGAGTATCTAATGATCATTAGCATTTCATACAATTATTTTCACCATAATCGCTCATCAATCTGTGCTTCTCTTGATTTCCTTCTAAGAAGGCTGGACTTTTTGTTGTAATCACTCATTCTCGCTTGATTAGGTTGAAAATACCTTGTTTACAAACAATAAACACTCTATTCATGTTAACGAGCACAACTACATTTCCTTGGAATTAGGAAACCATTGAATTTCATTAAACAACGAGTATCTAATGATCATTAGCATTTCTTACAAGTATTTTCAGCTTAATCACTCATTAATGTGTGCTTCTCTCGATTTCCTTCTAACAAGGCTGGACTTTTTGTTGTAATCACTCATTCTTACTTGATTATGTTGAAAATACCTTGTGTACAAACAATAAGCACTCTATTCATGTTAACGAGCACAACTACATTTCCTTGGAATTAGGAAATCATTGAATTTCATTAAACAACGAGTATCTAATGATCATTAGCATTTCTTACAATTATTTTCAGCTTAATCATTCATTAATGTGTGCTTCTCTTGATTTCCTTCTAACAAGGCTGGACTTTTTGTTGTAATATCCCATTCTCACTTGATTCTGTTGAAAATTCCTTGTGTACAAACAATAAGCACTCTATTCATGTTAACAAGCTCCATCTACACTTCCTTGGAATTAGGAAACCATTCAATTTCATTAAACAACGAGTATCTAATGATCTTTAGCATTTCTTACAAGTATTTTCACCACAATCGCTCATCAATCTGTGCTTCGCTTGATTTCCTTCTAAGAAGGCTGGACTTTTTGTTGTAATCACTCATTCTCACTTGATTATGTTGAAAATACCTTGTTTACAAACAATAAACACTCTATTCATGTTAACGAGCACAACTACATTTCCTTGGAATTAGGAAACCATTGAATTTCATTAAACAACGAGTATCTAATGATCATTAGCATTTCTTACAAGTATTTTCAGCTTAATCACTCATTAATGTGTGCTTCTCTTGATTTCCTTCTAACAAGGGTGGACTTTTTGCTGTAATCACTCATTCTCACTTGATTATGTTGAAAATACCTTGTGTACAAATAATAAGCAGTCTATTCTTGTTAGCACGCACATCTACACTACCTTGGAATTAGGAAACCATTCAATTTCATTAAACTAGTATCTAATGATCATTAGCATTTCTTACAAGTATTTTCAGCTTAACCACTCATTAATGTGTGCTTCTCTTGATTTCCTTCTAACAAGGCTGGACTTTTTGTTGTAATATCCCATTCTCACTTGATTCTGTTGAAAATTCCTTGTGTACAAACAATAAGCACTCTATTCATGTTAACAAGCTCATCTACAATTCCTTGGAATTAGGAAACCATTCAATTTCATTACACAACGAGTATCTATTGATCATTAGCTTTTCTTACAAGTGTTTTCAGCCTAATCACTCATTAATGTGTGCTTCTCTAGATTTCCTTCTAACAAGGCTGGACGTTTTGTCGTAATCCCTCATTCTCATAGAATCATGTTGAAAATAGCTTGTGTACAAACAATAAGCACTCTATTCATGTTAACAAGCTCATCTACACTTCCTTGGAATTAGGAAACCATTCAATTTCATTAAACAACGAGTATCTAATGATCATTAGCATTTCTTAGAAGTATTTTCACCATAATCGCTCAGTAATATGTGCTTCTCTTGATTTCCTTCTAACAAGGCTGGACTTTTTGTTGTAATCACTCATTCTCACTTAATGATGTTGAAAACACCTTGTGTACAAACAATAAGCACTGTATTCATGTTAACAAGCACAACTACACTTCCTTGGAATTAGGAAACCATACAATTTCATTAAACAACGAGTATCTAATGATCATTAGCATTTCCTACAAGTAGTTTCAGCTTAATCACTCATTAATGTGTGCTTCTCTTGATTTCCTTCTAAGAAGGCTGGATTTTTTGTTGTAATCACTCGTTCTCACTTGATTATGTTGAAAATACCTTGTGTACAAATAATAAGCACTCTATTTCTATTAGCACGCACATCTACACTACCTTGGAATTAGGAAGCCATTCAATTTCATTAAACGAGTATCTAATGATCTTTAGCATTTCTTACAAGTATTTTCAGCTTAATCACTCATTAATGTGTGCTTCACGTGATTTCCTTGCAACAAGGCTGGACTTTTTGTTGTAATATCCCATTCTCACTTGATTCTGTTGAAAATTCCTTGTGTACAAACAATAAGCACTCTATTCGTGTCAACAAGCTCATCTACACTTCCTTGGAAGTAGGAAACCATTCAATTTCATTAAACAACGAGTATCTAATGATCATTAGCATTTCTTACAAGTATTTTCACCATAATCGCTCGTTAATCTGTGCTTCTCTTGATTTCCTTCTAACATGGCTGGACTTTTTGTTGTAATCACTCATTCTCACTTAATGATGTTAAAAACACCCTGTCTACAAACAATAAGCACTGTATTCATCTTAACAAGCACAACTACACTTCCTTGGAATTAGGAAACCATTCACTTTCATTAAGCAACGAGTATCTAATGATCATTAGCATTTCTTACAAGTATTTTCAGCTTAATCACTCATTAATGTGTGCTTCTCTTGATTTCTTTCTAACAGGGCTTGACATTTTGTTGTAATCACTCATTCTCACTTGATTATGTTGAAAATTCCTTGTGTACAAACAATAAGCACTCTATTCATGTTAACAAGCTCATCTACACTTCCTTGGAATTAGGAAACCATTCAATTTCATTAAACAACGAGTATCTAATGACCATTAGCATTTCTTACAAGTATTTTCACCATAATCGCTCATTAATCTATGTTTCTCTTGATTTCCTTCTAAACAGGCTGGACTTTTTGTTGTAATCACTCATTCTCACTTGATTATGTTGAAAATACCTTGTGTACAAATAATAAGCACTCTATTCATGTTAACAAGCTCATCTACACGTCCTTGGATTTAGGAAACCATTGAATTTCATTAAACAACGAGTATCTAATGATCATTAGCATTTCTTACAAGTATTTTCAGCTTAATCCTTCATTAATGGGTGCTTCTCAAGATTTCCTTCTAACAAGGCAGGACTTTTTTCTTGTAATCTCTCATTCTCACTCGATTATGTTGAAACTACCTTGTGTACAAACAATAAGCGCTCTATTCATGTTAACGAGCACAACTACACTTCCTTGGAATTATGAAACCATTCAATTTCGTTAAATAACGAGTATCTCAGGATCATTAGCATTTCTTACAAGTTTTTTCTGCTTAATCACTCATTAAAGTGTGCTTCTCTTGATTTCCTTCTAACAAGGCTGGACTTTTTGTTGTAATCTCTCATTCTCACTTAATGATGTTGAAAACACCTTGTGTACAAACAATATGCACTGTATTCATGTGAACAAGCACTACTACACATCCTTGGAATTAGGAAAGCATTCAATTTCATTAAACAACGAGTATCTAATGATCATTAGCATTTCTTACAAGTATTTTCAGCTTAATCACTCATTAATGTGTGCTTCTCTTGATTTCCTTCTAACAAGGCTGTACTTTTTGTTGTAATCTCTCATTCTCACTTAATGATGTTGAAAACACCTTGTGTACAAACAATAAGCACTGTATTCATGTTAACAAGCACAACTACGCAACCTTGGAATTAGGAAACCGTTCAATTTCATTAAACAACGAGTATCTAATGATCATTCGCATTTCTTACAAGTTTTTTCAGCTTAATCACTCATTAATGTGTGCTTCTCTTGATTTCCTTCATTCTCACTTGATTATGTTGAAATTACCTTATGTACAAACAATAAGCACTCTATTCATCTTAACGAGCTCAACTACATTTCCTTGGAATTAGGAAACCATTGAATTTCATTAAACAACGAGTATCTAATGATCATTAGCATTTCTTACAATTATTTTCAGCTTAATCCCTCATTAATGGGTGCTTCTCAAGATTTCCTTCTAACAAGGCGGGAGTTTTTCTTGTAATCACTGATTCTCACTCGATTATGTTGAAACTACCTTGTGTACAAACAATAAGCACTCTATTCATGTTAACGAGCACAACTACTGATGCGGAAAACCCCAAAAGGACGTGGCTTAGGGACCCAACGCACACAATGAATCAAAGAACAACCAGGAAAGCTAGATCAGGGTTTAATAACACAAACCCTAGACCCAAAATTCGAAGGAACACGAACCTAGGGTATTCAAGATGGATATGGACGCCACACTCCAGAAGAGGAAGGAATTGGGAGTGATAAGTTGGTTTGAACGCCACAAGAAGAAAACCTCTTGATAAGTTCTTTAGTTCTCAAAAGAACAGAAGGAGAAACCCTTGCTTTCTATTTCACTGAAAGTTGTCTGATTTCCAAAGCTCACAAGGGGTGCCTATTTATAGGCTTAGATAGCAATCCTAAAGAGGCAAAATTCCTATTTAGGAGAAATCCCTATTTTGGAGGAATTTCGGACTAATTCCAGCACATACAATGAACTCCTATTTAGGAGTGAATGCTATCACTTAGTCTGACCCATTATGTAGTCCAATTATATTAATTAGGCCTGGGCTCTCTTTAGAACTTGAATTCGCACCATTTGAAGCTTGCTTGGCTTGAATGTCCTGAATCAGCCCATTTAGTGCTTCTTTAATCTTTTTGGCCCTAGCTCGTGTTATTGGGTGATGAGAACCGTAGACATGAAGGGTGGAAGGCTTCAATGGATGCAAGAGGTCCATTGCACATTCCAGAAGGCCCAATAACACGAGCTAGGGCCAGAAAGATTAAAGAAGTACTGAATGGGCTGATTTAGGATGCTCAGGCCAACCCAGCTTCAAATGGTGCAAATTTAAACTTGGAAGAGAGTCCAGGCCTTATTAATATCATTAGAGTAATTAAAGTGTTAGGATTAATAATAGTAGTCACTCCAAATTAGGAGTTTATTTTCCATATAAGAATTTGTACCTAGATAGGAATTCTGCCTAAATAAGGAATTGTCCTAACTAGGAATTTATGCCTCTTTAGGATTGCTATCTTAGCCTATAAATAGGCACCCCTTGTAAGCTTTGGAAATCAGACAATCAAGAAATCAGACAACTTTCAGTGAAATAGAAAGCAAGGGTTTCTCCTTCGGTTCTTTTGAGAACTAAAGAACTTATCAAGAGGTTTTCTTCTTGTGGCGTTCAAACCGACTTATCACTCCCAATTCCTTCCTCTTCTGGAGTGTGGCGTCCATATCCATCTTGAATACCCTAGGTTCGTGTTCCTTCGAATTTTGGGTCTAGGGTTTGTGTTATTAAACCCTGATTTAGCTTTCCTGGTTGTTCTTTGATTCATTGTGTGCGTTGGGTCCCTAAGCCACATCTTTTTGGGGTTTTCCGCATCATTGGGCCTTCTGGAATGTGCAATGGACCTCTTGCATCCATTGAAGCTCTAGCTTGTGTTATTGGGCCTTCTGGAATGGGCAATGGACTTCTTGCATCTATGGAAGCCTTCCACCCATCATCTCCATGGTTGTCATCATTCCCCCCTTCCTCAAAAGGATTCGCCCTCGAATCATCACCTTGTTTATATTTGATGTTGTAGGGAAAGGTCTCAATAAATTCAATCCACTTAGCATGTCTTTTGTTCAACTCTCCTTGTCCCTTCAAGTGCTTCAACGATTCATGGTCAGTATGGATGACAAACTCCTTGGGCCAAAGGTAATGTTGCCATGTCTCCAAAGCCCGTACCAATGCATACATCTCTTTATCATAAGTAGGATAATTAAGGCTTGCTCCACTTAGCTTTTCACTGAAGTAAGCAATTGGGCGCCTTTCCTGCATCAAAACAGCTCCAATGCCAATACCTGAAGCATCACACTCAATCTCGAAAGCTTTTTCAAAGTTAGGTAAAGCAAGTAGGGGTGCAGAACTTAATTTTTCCTTTATGCAATTAAAAGCCTTGTCTTGGTCACTACCCCACCTAAAACTCATGTTCTTTTTTATAAGCTCAGTGAGTGGTGCAGCAATGGTGCTAAAGTCCCTAACAAAGCGTCTATAGAAACTAGCTAGACCATGAAAGCTACGCACATCACTAATTGACTTAGGTGTAGGCCAATCACGAATTGCCTTAACTTTTTCCTCGTCAACCTCAACACCTTTAGAACTCACCACATAGCCAAGAAATGTGATCTGATTAGTACAAAAGGAACATTTCCTTAAGTTAGCATACAATTTTTCAGAACGTAAAACACATACAATAGAACGTAAATGATCAAGATGCTCTTCTAGGGTTTTACTATAGACCAAAATATCATCAAAATACACAACCACAAATTTACCAATGAATGGACGCAAAACATGATTCATTAGTCGCATAAAAGTGCTTGGTGCATTAGTGAGACCAAATGGCATAACAAGCCATTCATACAGACCGTACTTAGTTTTGAAAGCTGTTTTCCACTCATCTCCCTCTCTCATCCTAATCTGATGATATCCGCTTTTCAAATCAATCTTAGAAAAGACACAGGAACCATGCAATTCATCCAACATGTCATCTAATCTAGGTATGGGGTGACGATACTTTACAGTGATTTTGTTGATTGCTCGACAATCAACACACATCCTCCAAGTCTCATCTTTCTTGGGTACAAGTAGGACAGGAACAGCACATGGACTCATGCTTTCCCTCACATATCCTTTGGAAATAAGCTCCTCAACCTGCCTTTGAAGCTCCTTTGTCTCCTCAGGATTACTCTTATATGCTGGCCGGTTAGGGATGGATGCACCTGGGATGAAATCAATTTGATGCTCAATTCCTCTATTAGGTGGCAATCCACTTGGAACATCATCAGGGAATACATCTTCAAATTCCTGCAATAGAGCAACAACAACACTAGGCAAAGATGGGTCAAACTTGTTAGTGTTAAAATAAGCCTCCTTGTACAGAAGTACGATCATAGGTTGTTTGGCATAGAATGCTCTTTTGACATCACTCCCTTTTGCATAGAAACTTTCTCTTTTCTTCTCTTTCTCTTGTGTCATCACGTTTTCTCCTCTCTTTTCTCTTTTATCAATCTTTCTTTTCTATTCACTCTCATTTTTAATCCTTAATTGATCCTCATAAGCTTGTTGAGGTGATAATGGTACAAGAGTGACGGGTTTTTTATTCATTACAAAGGAATATCGGTTCTTGAAGCCATCATGCATAACTCGCCTATCAAATTGCCATGGTCTTCCTAATAGAATATGGCCCACATGCATAGGTACAACATCACATAAAATTTCATCATGGTACCTTCCGATAGAAAATGATATGAGCACTTGCTTATTTACCTTGACTTCACCACTGTCATTCAGCCATTGAAGCTTATATCGCCTAGGATGGTTCATAGTAGGTAAATCCAACTTCTCAACCATAGTTGTGCTAGCAACATTAGTGCAACTCCCACCATCAATAATCATACTACATACCTTATCTTTGATGAGACACCTCGTCTGAAAGATGTTATCTCATTGCACCTCATTTTCTTCCTTTACTTGCACATTCAATGCTCGCCTTGTAACAAGAGCTACTCCATTAACTGGATACTCCTCTCCATCACTTTCACCCTCTGATGATGGCATAGAATCATCATCTGATTCACTTTCAGTTTCAACTTCACCATTACTTCTCAAGATCATTGCACGCTTATTTGGACATCGAGATGCAATGTGACCCTTGCCCAAACACTTAAAACATTTAACATCTCTATTTCTACTTGGTTGGGGGTCAGAATTACCTGCCTCCTTGCTAGAACCCACATTCTTGTACTTGGATAGCTCGGCTTTGGACTTGTAGTTGGTCATCTCGTCCCTTTTATTCCAATTTGGCTTCCAAGATGAGGTAGATCCTGAGTTCTGCCCAAACCGTGTGGAACCCTTTCGTTTGAGTTGCCTTTCAACTTTCATGGCCATGTGTACCATGTCTTCTAATTCCACATAGTGTTGCAATTCAACCACATTTGCTATGTCCCCATTTAGCCCTTGCAGAAATCGAGCCATGGTTGCTTCTCTATCTTCTTCTACATTCGCCCGAATCATGGTAATCTCCATCTTCTTGTGGTAATCCTCCACACTTTTGGTGCCCTGAGTGAGCCCTTGCAGCCTTTGGTACAGCTCCCTGTAATAGTGATTAGGGACAAACCTTCTCCTCATGATAGCCTTCATCTCCTCCCATGTATCAATAGGCCGCTCACGATTCCTTCTCCTAGTCAAAACAAGTTGATCCCACCAAATAATAGCATAATCAGTGAATTCAACTGCAGCAAGCTTTACCTTTTTCTCCTCGGAATAGTTGTGGCAATCAAAAACCAACTCAACCTTCTTCTCCCATTCTAGGTATGCATCAGGATCATTCTTACCTTGGAATGGAGGAAGTGTCATTTTAATACTACCCAAATTATGGTCATAGGTGCCTTGCCTCCCAAATTCTCTTTGATCCCTTCTATTGTTAGCAGTTCAGACCGCAGTAGTTTGATCATCAATTTCATCATCTTCTACATCATCTTCATGGTCATAGGCACGTCTCAACTGCCTTTTTGCTTTAGGAGCCTCATACTCCCCATGCCTCCTTTGCAACTCTGCTATAGTATTAGATTGCTCCTCCATCCTTTCCCTCATATCATCAAATCTGGTATTCATACGCTCAAATTGTTGTTGCATAGCTTTGATCATGAAGGACACATCACCAGCTCCCTCCTGAGCTGCACCTTTGTCTTTGGATGTCATAGTATTACTTCTACACAAAATAATAAGATACCTCACAGAGCACTCCCTCACGTGTTTCACTCAAAAGAAGGTGTCACACTCTCTCGTGTTTACACTCTTTATGGCTTTTTCTTTATATGAACTTTCACTCTTGCCTTTTACCACTCGGATTTCTCCTTTCAGCTCTATAAAGAACTAAAGAAGGTAAATCAAGAGTATTGATTTTGAACAGAATAAGATAAATGGTGTAGAATTGAACAAATTGGAGAACAAGGAATCAAAAAAACGAAAAAGGATATCAAGGCAAACAAACTCACAAAAAGAATCAGGATAAGGGAAGTTAAATTTAGAGGACAAACTTGGATAACAAGATAGGAAAATGGATGGCAGAATTGGAGTTGAGCAAGAAAACTTTGTTATTATTGTGGCCAATATGACCAAACTGTTAACTTTATCAATAACTTGAATTTGATGTTTCCTTTCTTTTCTTCTTTTTCTTGTTCTTTTTCTTTCTTTGTTTTTTTTTTTTTGTTGATCCTTCTTTTTTTTTTTTCTCCTTTTCCCTTTTTCTTTTGCTCAACACAAAACAACAGTAGAACACTTAGATACAGCAATTGGAATTGAAATTAGCACGTTGAGAAGGATTGCAAGTAAACAGATTTGTGCTTTTGAATTGTAATAGACAAATTGAATCGAAATAAATAACTCACAAGGTAGAAAATTGAAGAGTGAGTGGATTCAACCTGATTTAGAGCCAGGCTCTGATACCAACTGATGCGTAAAACCCCAAAAGGACGTGGCTTAGGGACCCAACGCACACAATGAATCAAAGAACAACCAGGAAAGCTAAATCAGGGTTTAATAACACAAACCCTAGACCCAAAATTCGAAGGAACACGAACCTAGGGTATTCAAGATGGATATGGACGCCACACTCCAGAAGAGGAAGGAATTGGGAGTGATAAGTCGGTTTGAACGCCACAAGAAGAAAACCTCTTGATAAGTTCTTTAGTTCTCAAAAGAACCGAAGGAGAAACCCTTGCTTTCTATTTCACTGAAAGTTGTCTGATTTCCAAAGCTTACAAGGGGTGCCTATTTATAGGCTTAGATAGCAATCCTAAAGAGGCAAAATTCCTATTTATGAGAAATCCCTATTTTGGAGGAATTTCGGACTAATTCCAGCACATACAATGAACTCCGATTTAGGAGTGAATGCTATCACTTAGTCTGACCCATTAAGTAGTCCAATTATATTAATTAGGCCTGGGCTCTCTTTAGAACTTGAATTCGCACCATTTGAAGCTTGCTTGGCTTGAATGTCCTGAATTAGCCCATTTAGTGCTTCTTTAATCTTTTTGGCCCTAGCTCGTGTTATTGGGCCTTCTGGAATGTGCAATGGACCTCTTGCATCCATTGAAGCTCTAGCTTGTGTTATTGGGCCTTCTGGAATGGGCAATGGACTTCTTGCATCTATTGAAGCCTTCCACCCATCATCTCCATGGTTCTCATCAACTACATTTCTTTCGAATTAGGAAACCATTGAATTTCATTAAACAAGGACTATCTAATGATCATTAGCATTTCTTACAAGTATTTTCAGCTTAATCACTCATTAATGTGTGCTTCTCTAGATTTCCTTCAAACAAGGGTGGACTTTTTGTTGTAATCACTCATTCTCACTTGATTATGTTGAAAATACCTTGTGTACAAATATTAAGCACTCTATTCTTGTTAGCACACACATCTACACTACCTTGGAATTAGGAAACCATTCAATTTCATTAAACTAGTATCTAATGATCATTAGCATTTCTTACAAGTATTTTCAGCTTAATCACTCATTAATGTGTGCTTCTCTTGATTTCCTTCTAACAAGGCTGGACTTTTTGTTGTAATATCCCACTCTCACTTGATTCTGTTGAAAATTCCTTGTCTACAAACAATAAGCACTCTATTCATGTTAACAAGCTCATCTACACTTCCTTGGAATTAGGAAACCATTCAATTCCATTACACAACGAGTATCTTTTGATCATTAGCTTTTCTTACAAGAATTTTCAGCTTAATCACTCATTAATGTGTGCTTCTCTAGATTTCCTTCTAACAAGGCTGGACGTTTTGTCGTAATCCCTCATTCTCACAGAATCATGTTGAAAATAGCTTGTGTACAAACAATAAGCACTCTATTCATGTTAACAAGCTCATCTACACTTCTTTGGAATTAGGAAACCATTCAATTTCATTAAACAACGAGTATCTAATGATCATTAGCATTTCTTAGAAGTATTTTCACCATAATCGCTCAGTAATCTGTGCTGCTCTTGATTTCCTTCTAACAAGGCTGGACTTTTTGTTGTAATCACTCATTCTCACTTAATGATGTTGAAAACACCTTGTGTACAAACAATAAGCACTGTATTCATGTTAACAAGCACAACTACACTTCCTTGGAATTAGGAAACCATACAATTTCATTAAACAACGAGTATCTAATGATCATTAGCATTTCCTACAAGTAGTTTCAGCTTAATCACTCATTAATGTGTGCTTCTCTTGCTTTCCTTCTAAGAAGGCTGGACTTTTTGTTGTAATCACTCATTCTCACTGGATTATGTTGAAAATACCTTGTGTACAAGTGCATCAACACTTCCTAGGAATTAGGAAACCATTCAATTTCATTAAACAACGAGTATCTAACGATCATTAGAATTTGTTACAATTATTTTCAGCTTTATCACTCTTTAATGTGTGCTTCTCTTGCTTTCCCTCTCACAAGGCCGGACCATTTGTTCTAATCACTAATTCTCACTTCTTTCTCTTGAAAATACCTTGCGTACAAACAAACACTCTGTTCATGTTAACAAGCACATCTACACTACCTTGGAATTAGGAAACCATTCAATTTCAAACAACGAGTATCTAATGATCATTAGCTTTTCTTTCAAGTATTTTAAGCTTAACCACTCATTAATGTGTGCTTGTCTTCATTTCCTTCTAACAAGGCTGGACTTTCTCTTATAATCACTATTTCTCCGTTGTTTACGTTGAAAATATCTTGCGTGCAAACAATAAGGACACAATTCATGTTAACAAGCACATCTACACTACCTTGGAATTAGGAAACCGTTCAATTTCATTAAACAACGAGTATCTAAAGATCATTAGCATTTCTTACAAGTATTTTCAGCTTAATCACTCATTAACGTGTGCTTCTCTTGATTTCCTTCTAACAAGCCTGGACCTTTTGTTGTAATCACTAATTCTTACTTGATTATGTTGAAAATACCTTGTGTACAAACAATAAGCACTCTATTCATGTTAACAAGCACAACTACACTTCCTTGGAATTAGGAAACCGTTCAATTTTATTAAACAACGAGTATCTAATGATCATTAGCTTTTCTTACAAGTATTTTAAGCTTAACCACTCATTAATGTCTGCTTGTCTTCATTTCCTTCTAACAAGGCTGGACATTTTGTTGTAATCACTCATTCTCTCTTGACTATGTTGAAAATACCTTGTGTACAAACACTAAGCACTCAATTCTTGTTAACAAGCGCATCTACACTTCCTAGGAATTAGGAAACCATTCAATTTCATTAAACAACAAATATCTAATGATCATTACCATTTGTTACAAGTATTTTCAGCTTAATCACTCATTAATGTGTGCTTCTCTTGATTTCCTTCTAACAAGGCTGGACTTTTTGTAGTAATCCCTCATTCTCACTTGATTATGTTGAAAATAACTTGTGTGCAAACACTAACGACTCTATTCTTGTTAACAGGCACATCTACACTTCCTAGGAATTAGTAAACCATTCAATTTTATTAAACAACGAGTATCTAATGATCATTCGCACTTCTTACAAGTATTTTCAGCTTAATCACTCATTAATGTGTGCTTCTCTTGATTTCCTTCTAACAAGGCTGGACCTTTTGTTGTAATCACTCATTCTCACTTCTTTCTGTTGAAATACCTTGCGTACAAACAATGAGCACTCTGTTCATGTTAACAAGCACATCTACACCACGTTGGAATTAGGAAACCATTCAATTTCCATTAAGCAGCGAGTATCTAATGATCCTTAGCATTTGTTACAAGTATTTTTCAGCTTAATCACTCATTAATGTGTGCTTCTCTTGATTTCCTTCCAACAAGGCGGGACTTTTTGTTGTAATCACTCATTCTCACTTGATTATGTTGAAAATACCTTGTGTTCAAACACTAAGCACTCTATTCTTGTTAACAAGCACATCTACACTTCCTAGGAATTAGGAAACCATTCAATTTCACTAAGCAACGAGTATCTAATGATCATTAGCATTTCTTCCAAGTATTTTCAGCTTAATCACTCATTAATGCGTGCTTCTCTTGATTTCCTTCTAACATGGCCGGACCTTTTGTTCTAATCACTCATTCTCACTTCTTTCTGCTGAAAATAACTTGCGTACATACAATAAGCACTCTGTTCAAGTTAAGAAGCACATCTTGACTACCTAGGAATCAGGAAACCATTCAATTTCATTAAACAACGAGTATCAAGTGATCATTAGCATTTGTTACAAGTATTTCAGCTTAATCACTCATTAATGTGTGCTTCTCTTGATTTCCTTCTAACAAGGCTGGACTTTTTGTTGTAATCAGTCATTCTCACTTGTTTATGTTGAAAATACCTTGCGTACAACAATAATCACTCTGTTCATGTTAACAAGCACATCTACGCTACCTTGGAAGTAGGAAACCATTCAATTTCATTAAACAACGAGTATCTAATGATCGTTAGCATTTCTTACAAGTATTTTAGCTTAATCACTAATTAATGTGTGCTTGTCTTGATTTCCTTCTAACAAGGCTGGACCTTTTGTTGTAATCACTGATTCTCACTTGATGATGTTGAAAATACCTTGTGTACAAATACTAAGCACTCTATTCTTGTTAACAAGCACATCTACACCTCCTAGGAATTAGGAGACCATTCAATTTCATTACACAACGAGTATCTAATGATCATTAGCATTTCTTACAAGTATTTTCAGCTTAATCACTCATTAATGTGTGCTTCTCTTGATTTCCTTCTAACAAGGCGGGACTTTTTGTTGTAATCACTCATTCTCACTTGATTATGTTGAAAATACCTTGTGTACAAACACTAAGCACTCTATTCTTGTTAACAAGCGCATCTACACTTCCTAGGAATTGGGAAAACATTCAATTTCATTAAACAACCAGTATCTAATGATCATTAGCATTTGTTAGAAGTATTTCAGCTTAATCACTCATTAATGTGTGCTTCTCTTGATTTCCTTCTCACAATGCTGGACTTTTTGTTGTAATCAGTCATTCTCACTTGTTTATGTTGAAAATACCTTGCGTACAAACAATAAGGACACTATTCATGTTAACAAGCACATCTACACTACCATGGAATTAGGAAACCATTCAATTTCATTAAACAATGAGTATCTAATGATACTTAGCATTTGTTACAAGTATTTTCAGCTTAATCACTCATTAATGTGTGCTTCTCCTGATTTCCTTCTAAGAAGGCTTGAGTTTTTGTTGTAATCACTCATCTCGCTTGATTATGTTGAAAATACCTTCTGTACAAACACTAAGCACTCTATTCTTGTTAACGAGCACATCTACACTTCCTAGGAATTAGGAAACCATTCAATTTCCTTAAACAACGAGTATCTAATGATCATTAGCATTTGTTACAAGAATTTTCAGCTTAATCACTCATTAATGTGTGCTTCTCTTGATTTCCTTCCAACAAGGCGGGACTTTTTGTTGTAATCACTCATTCTCACTTGATTATGTTGAAAATACCTTGTGTAGAAACACTAAGCACTCTATTCTTGTTAACAAGCGCATCAACACTTCCTAGGAATTGGGAAAACATCCAATTTCATTAAACAACCAGTATCTAATGATCATTAGCATTTGTTACAAGTATTTTCAGCTTAATCACTCATTAATGTGTGCTTCTCTTGATTTCCTTCTAACAAGGCTGGACTTTTTGTTGTAATCAGTCATTCTCACTTGATTATGTTGAAAATACCTTGCGTACAAACACTAAGGACACTATTCATGTTAACAAGCACATCTACACTACCTAGGATTAGGAAACCATTGAATTTCATTAAACAACGAGTATCTAATGATCATTAGCATTTGTTACAAGTATTTTCAGCTTAATCACTCATTAATGTGTGCTTCTCTTGATTTCCTTCCAACAAGGCTGGACTTTTTGTTGTAATCACTCATTCTCACTTGATTATGTTGAAAATACCTTGTGTGCAAACACTAAGCACTCTATTCTTGTTAACAAGCACATCTACACTTCCTAGGAATTAGGAAACCATTCAATTTATTAAACAACGAGTATCTAATGATCATTCGCATTTCTTACAAGTATTTTCAGCTTAATCACTCATTAGTGTGTGCTTTCTTGATTTCCTTCTAACAAGGCCAGACCGTTTGTTGTAATCACTCATTCTCACTTCTTTCTGTTGAAAATGCCTTGCGTACATAACAATAAGCACTCTGTTCATGTTAACAAGCACATCTACGCCACGTTGGAAGTTAGGAAACCATTCAATTTCATTAAACAACGAGTATCTAATGATCGTTAGCATTTCTTACAAGTATTTTCAGCTTAATCACTAATTAATGTGTGCTTGTCTTGATTTCCTTCTAACAAGGCTGGACCTTTTGTGTAATCACTCGATTCTCACTTGATTATGTTGAAACTACATTGTGTTCAAATACTAAGAACTCTATTCTTGTTAACAAGCACATCTACACTTCCAGGGAATTAGGGGACCATTCAATTTCATTAACAAACGAGATTCTAATGATCATTAGCATTTCTTACAAGTATTTTCAGCTTAATCACTCATTAATGTGTGCTTCTCTTGATTTCCTTCTAACAAGGCGGCGACTTTTGTTGTAATCACTCATTCTCACTTGATTATGTTGAAAATACCTTGGTGTACAAACCCTAAGCACTCTATTCTGGTAACAAGCGCATCTACACTTCCTAGGAATTGGGAAAACATTCAATTTCAATAAACAACGAGTATCTAATGATCATTAGCATTTGTTACAACGTATTTTCGGCCTAATCACTCATTAATGTATGCTTCTCTTTATTTCTTTCACTCATTGATTTCTCTTGATCTCTGGACTTTTTCTTGTAATCACTCATTCTCACTTGATTATGTTGAAAATACCTTGTGTACAACACAAAGCACTGCTATTCTTGTTAACAAGCACATCTACACCTCCTAGAATTAGGAAACCATTGAATTTTGTTAAACAACGAGTATCTAATGATCCTTAGCATTTCTTACAAGTATTTTCAGCTTAATCACTCTTTCATGTGTTCTTCTCTTGATTTCCTTCGAACAAGGCTGGGCCTTTGTTGTAATCACTGATTCTCACTTGATTATGTTGAAAATACCTTCTGTACAAATACTAAGCACTCTATTCTTGTTAACAAGCACATCTACACTTCCCTAGGAATTACGAGACCATTCAATTTCATTACACAACGAGTATCTAATGATCATTAGCATTTCTTACAAGTATTTTCAGCTTAATCACTCATTAATGTGTGCTTCTCTTGATTTCCTTCTAACAAGGCGGGACTTTTTGTTGTAATCACTCATTCCACTTGATTATGTTGAAAATACCTTGTGTACAAACACTAAGCACTCTATTCTTGTTAAACAAGCGCATCTACACTTCCTAGGAATTGGGAAAACATTCAATTTCATTAAACAACCAGTATCTAATGATCATTAGCATTGTTAGAAGTATTTTCAGCTTAATCACTCATTAATGTGTGCTTCTCTTGATTTCCTTCTCACAATGCTGGACTTTTTTGTTGTAATCAGTCATTCTCACTTGTTTATGTTGAAAATACCTTGCGTACAAACATAAGGACACTATTCATGTTAACAAGCACATCTACCTACCTTGGAATTAGGAAACCATTCAATTTCATTAAACAACGAGTATCTAATGATCATTAGCATTTGTTACAAGTATTTTCAGCTTAATCACTCATTAATGTGTGCTTCTCTTGATTTCCTTCTAACAAGGCTGGACTTTTGTTGTAATCACTCATTCTCACTTGATTATGTTGAAAATACCTTGTGTACAAACACTAAGCACTCTATTCTTGTTAACAAGCACATCTACACTTCCTAGGAATTAGGAAACCATTCAATTTCATTAAACAACGAGTATCTAATGATCATTAGCATTTGTTACAAGTATTTTCAGCTTAATCACTCATTAATGTGTGCTTCTCTTGATTTCCTTCTAACAAGGCTGGACTTTTTGTTGTAATCACTCATTCTCACTTGATTATGTTGAAAATACCTTGTGTACAAACACTAAGCACTCTATTCTTGTTAACAAGCACATCTACACTTCCTAGGAATTAGGAAAACATTCAATTTCATTAACAACCAGTATCTAATGCATCATTTGCATTTGTTACAAGTATTTTCAGCTTAATCACTCATTAATGTGTGCTTCTCTTGATTTCCTTCTCACAATGCTGGACTTTTTGTTGTACTCAAGTCATTCTCACTTGTTTCTGTTGAAAATACCTTCGCGTACAAACCAATAAGGACACTATTCATGTTAACAAGCACATCCCTATACTCACTTCGAATTAAGGAAACCCATTGGAATTTCCATTAAACAACGAGTAATCTAAATGGAATCCTTACAGCATCTGTTACAAAGTATTTCAGCTTAATCACTCATTAATGTGCGCTTCCTCTTGATTTCCTCCCAACAAGCCTTCGACTTTTTCTTGTAATCACTCATTCCTCACTTGCATTATGTTGAAAAATACCTTGTGGTGGCAAACACTTAGCAACTCTAATGTTGCTTCAACAAGCCCATCTACACTTCCCTAGGCAATTAGGAAACCATTCAATTTATTAAACAACTTAGTAATCCTAATGATCGATTTAGCATTTCTTCCAAGATTTTTCAGCTTAATCACTCATTATGTGTGCTTGTCTTGATTTCCTTCTAACAAGGCTGACCTTTTGTTGTATCACTGATTCTCACTTGATTATGTTGAAAATACCTTGCTGTACAAATACTAAGCAACTCTATTCTCGTTAACAAGCACATCTACACTTCCTTGGAATTAGGAAACCATTCAATTTTCATTACAAAACGAGTTCTAATGATCATTAGCATTTCTTACAAGTATTTTCAGCTTAATCACTAATTAATGTGTGCTTCTCTTGATTTCCTTCTAACAAGGCGGACTTTTGTTTGTAATCACTGCATTCTCACTTGATTATGTTGAAA
Source organism: Bruguiera gymnorhiza (assembly GCA_020883675.1). Lineage (NCBI taxonomy): Eukaryota > Viridiplantae > Streptophyta > Magnoliopsida > Malpighiales > Rhizophoraceae > Bruguiera > Bruguiera gymnorhiza. Next base: position 89,794 of record JAIRCJ010000239.1, read on the forward strand.
ATACCTTGTGTACAAACACATTAGAGCACTCTATCTTGTTTAACAAGCACATCTACACTTCCTAGGGAATTAGGGAAACCATTCGAATTTCATTACACAACGAGTATCTAATGATCATTAGCATTTGTTACAAGTATTTTCAGTCTTAATCACTCATTAATGTGTGCTTCTCTTGATTTCCTTCTAACAAGCGCGGGACTTTTTGTTGTAATCACTCATTCTCACTTGATTATGTTGAAAATACCTTGTGTACAAACCCTAAGCACTCTATTCTTGTAACAAGCGCATCTACACTTCCTAGGAATTGGGAAAACATTCAATTTCATAAACAACGAGTATCTATGATCATTAGCATTTGTTACAAGTATTTTCGGCCTAATCACTCATTAATGTCTTGCTCTCTTTTATTTCTTTCACTCATTTGATCTCCTCTTGATCTCGGACTTTTTCTTGTAATCACTCATCTCACTTGATTATGTTGAAAATACCTTTGTACAAACACCAAAAGCACTCTTATTCTTGTTAACAAGCACATCTACACTCCCTAGGAATTAGGGAAACCATTGAATTTTGTTAAACAAACGAGTATCTAATGATCCTTAGCATTTCTACAAGTATTTTCAGCTTATCACTCTTTCATGGTTTCTTCTCTGATTCTTCGAACAAGGCTGGACTTTTTGTTGTAATCACTCATTCTCACTTGATTATGTTGAAAATACCTTGTGTACAAACAAAAGCACTCTATTCTTGTTAACAAGCACATCTACACTACCTTGGAATTAGGAAACCATTCAATTTCATTAAACAACGAGTATCTAATGATCATTAGCATTTGTTACAAGTATTTTCAGCTTAATCACTCATTAATGTGTGCTTCTCTTGATTTCCTTCTAACAAGGCTGGACTTTTGTTGTAATCACTCATTCTCACTTGATTATGTTGAAAATACCTTGTGTACAAACACAAAGCACTCTATTCTTGTTAACAAGCACATCTACACTTCCTAGGAATTAGGAAACCATTCAATTTCATTAAACAACGAGTATCTAATGATCATTAGCATTTCTTACAAGTATTTTCAGCTTAATCACTCATTAATGTGTGCTTCTCTTGATTTCCTTCTAACAAGGCTGGACCTTTTGTTGTAATCACTCATTCTCACTTGATTATGTTGAAAATACCTTGTGTACAAACACNAGCATTTCTTACAAGTATTTTAAGCTTAATCACTAATTAATGTGTGCTTGTCTTGATTTCCTTCTAACAAGGCTGGACCTTTTGTTGTAATCACTGATTCTCACTTGATGATGTTGAAAATACCTTGTGTACAAATACTAAGCACTCTATTCTTGTTAACAAGCACATCTACACCTCCTAGGAATTAGGAGACCATTCAATTTCATTACACAACGAGTATCTAATGATCATTAGCATTTCTTACAAGTATTTTCAGCTTAATCACTCATTAATGTGTGCTTCTCTTGATTTCCTTCTAACAAGGCGGGACTTTTTGTTGTAATCACTCATTCTCACTTGATTATGTTGAAAATACCTTGTGTACAAACACTAAGCACTCTATTCTTGTTAACAAGCGCATCTACACTTCCTAGGAATTGGGAAAACATTCAATTTCATTAAACAACCAGTATCTAATGATCATTAGCATTTGTTAGAAGTATTTTCAGCTTAATCACTCATTAATGTGTGCTTCTCTTGATTTCCTTCTCACAATGCTGGACTTTTTGTTGTAATCAGTCATTCTCACTTGTTTATGTTGAAAATACCTTGCGTACAAACAATAAGGACACTATTCATGTTAACAAGCACATCTACACTACCATGGAATTAGGAAACCATTCAATTTCATTAAACAATGAGTATCTAATGATACTTAGCATTTGTTACAAGTATTTTCAGCTTAATCACTCATTAATGTGTGCTTCTCCTGATTTCCTTCTAAGAAGGCTTGAGTTTTTGTTGTAATCACTCATTCTCACTTGATTATGTTGAAAATACCTTGTGTACAAACACTAAGCACTCTATTCTTGTTAACAAGCACATCTACACTTCCTAGGAATTAGGAAACCATTCAATTTCATTAAACAACGAGTATCTAATGATCATTAGCATTTGTTACAAGTATTTTCAGCTTAATCACTCATTAATGTGTGCTTCTCTTGATTTCCTTCTAACAAGGCTGGACTTTTGTTGTAATCACTCATTCTCACTTGATTATGTTGAAAATACCTTGTGTACAAACACTAAGCACTCTATTCTTGTTAACAAGCACATCTACACTTCCTAGGAATTAGGAAACCATTCAATTTCATTAAACAACGAGTATCTAATGATCATTAGCATTTGTTACAAGTATTTTCAGCTTAATCACTCATTAATGTGTGCTTCTCTTGATTTCCTTCTAACAAGGCTGGACTTTTGTTGTAATCACTCATTCTCACTTGTTTCTGTTGAAAATACCTTGTGTACAAACAACTAAGCATCTAATTCTTGTTAACAAGCGCATCTACACTTCCTAGATAGGAAACCATTCAATTCATTAAACAACGAGTATCTAATGATCCTTAGCATTTGTTACAAGTATTTCAGCTTAATCACTCATTAATGTGTGCTTCTCTTGATTTCCTTCCAACAAGGCTCGACTTTTTGTTGTAATCACTCCATTCTCACTTGATTATGTTGAAATACCTTGGTGTGCAAACACTTAGCACTCTATTGTTGTCAACAAGCACATCTACACTTCCTAGCATTAGGAAACCATTCATTTTATTAAACACGAGTATCTAATGATGATTCGCATTTCTTCCAAGTATTTTCAGCTTAATCCATCATTAATGGTGTGCTTGTCTCTGATTTCCTTCTAACAAGGCCAGACCGTTTGTTGTAATCACTCATTCTCACTTCTTTCTGTTGAAAATGCCTTGCGTACATACAATATCACTCTGTTCATGTTAACAAGCACATCTACGCTACCTTGGAAGTAGGAAACCATTCAATTTCATTAAACAACGAGTATCTAATGATCGTTAGCATTTCTTACAAGTATTTTAAGCTTAATCACTAATTAATGTGTGCTTGTCTTGATTTCCTTCTAACAAGGCTGGACCTTTTGTTGTAATCACTGATTCTCACTTGATTATGTTGAAACTACATTGTGTACAAATACTAAGAACTCTATTCTTGTTAACAAGCACATCTACACTTCCAGGAATTAGGGGAACCATTCAATTTCATTACAAAACGAGATTCTAATGATCATTAGCATTTCTTACAAGTATTTTCAGCTTAATCACTCATTAATGTGTGCTTCTCTTGATTTCCTTCTAACAAGGCGGGACTTTTTGTTGTAATCACTCATTCTCACTTGATTATGTTGAAAATACCTTGTGTACAAACCCTAAGCACTCTATTCTTGGTAACAAGCGCATCTACACTTCCTAGGAATTGGGAAAACATTCAATTTCATTAAACAACGAGTATCTAATGATCATTAGCATTTGTTACAAGTATTTCAGCTTAATCACTCATTAATGTGTGCTTCTCTTGATTTCCTTCTAACAAGGCTGGACTTTTTGTTGTAATCACTCATTCTCACTTGATTATGTTGAAAATACCTTGTGTACAAACACTAAGCACTCTATTCTTGTTAACAAGCACATCTACACTTCCTAGGAATTAGGAAACCATTCAATTTCATTAAACAACGAGTATCTAATGATCATTAGCATTTGTTACAAGTATTTTCAGCTTAATCACTCATTAATGTGTGCTTCTCTTGATTTCCTTCTAACAAGGCTGGACTTTTGTTGTAATCACTGATTCTCACTTGATTATGTTGAAAATACCTTGTGTACAAACACTAAGCACTCTATTCTTGTTAACAAGCACATCTACACTTCCTAGGAATTAGGAAACCATTCAATTTCATTAAACAACGAGTATCTAATGATCATTAGCATTTCTTACAAGTATTTTCAGCTTAATCACTCATTAATGTGTGCTTCTCTTGATTTCCTTCTAACAAGGCGGGACTTTTTGTTGTAATCACTCATTCCCACTTGATTATGTTGAAAATACCTTGTGTACAAACACTAAGCACTCTATTCTTGTTAACAAGCGCATCTACACTTCCTAGGAATTGGGAAAACATTCAATTTCATTAAACAACCAGTATCTAATGATCATTAGCATTTGTTAGAAGTATTTTCAGCTTAATCACTCATTAATGTGTGCTTCTCTTGATTTCCTTCTCACAATGCTGGACTTTTTGTTGTAATCAGTCATTCTCACTTGTTTATGTTGAAAATACCTTGCGTACAAACAATAAGGACACTATTCATGTTAACAAGCACATCTACACTACCATGGAATTAGGAAACCATTCAATTTCATTAAACAATGAGTATCTAATGATACTTAGCATTTGTTACAAGTATTTTCAGCTTAATCACTCATTAATGTGTGCTTCTCCTGATTTCCTTCTAAGAAGGCTTGAGTTTTTGTTGTAATCACTCATTCTCGCTTGATTATGTTGAAAATACCTTCTGTACAAACACTAAGCACTCTATTCTTGTTAACGAGCACATCTACACTTCCTAGGAATTAGGAAACCATTCAATTTCCTTAAACAACGAGTATCTAATGATCATTAGCATTTGTTACAAGAATTTTCAGCTTAATCACTCATTAATGTGTGCTTCTCTTGATTTCCTTCCAACAAGGCGGGACTTTTTGTTGTAATCACTCATTCTCACTTGATTATGTTGAAAATACCTTGTGTAGAAACACTAAGCACTCTATTCTTGTTAACAAGCGCATCAACACTTCCTAGGAATTGGGAAAACATTCAATTTCATTAAACAACCAGTATCTAATGATCATTAGCATTTGTTACAAGTATTTTCAGCTTAATCACTCATTAATGTGTGCTTCTCTTGATTTCCTTCTCACAATGCTGGACTTTTTGTTGTAATCAGTCATTCTCACTTGTTTCTGTTGAAAATACCTTGCGTACAAACAATAAGGACACTATTCATGTTAACAAGCACATCTATACTACCTTCGAATTAGGAAACCATTGAATTTCATTAAACAACGAGTATCTAATGATCCTTAGCATCTGTTACAAGTATTTTCAGCTTAATCACTCATTAATGTGCGCTTCTCTTGATTTCCTCCCAACAAGGCTCGACTTTTTCTTGTAATCACTCATTCTCACTTGATTATGTTGAAAATACCTTGTGTGCAAACACTTAGCACTCTATTGTTGTCAACAAGCACATCTACACTTCCTAGCAATTAGGAAACCATTCAATTTAATTAAACAACTAGTATCTAATGATGATTCGCATTTCTTCCAAGCATTTTCAGCTTAATCACTCAGTAGTGTGTGCTTGTCTTGATTTCCTTCTAACAAGGCCAGACCGTTTGTTGTAATCACTCATTCTCACTTCTTTCTGTTGAAAATGCCTTGCGTACATACAATAATCACTCTGTTCATGTTAACAAGCACATCTACGCTACCTTGGAAGTAGGAAACCATTCAATTTCATTAAACAACGAGTATCTAATGATCGTTAGCATTTCTTACAAGTATTTTAAGCTTAATCACTAATTAATGTGTGCTTGTCTTGATTTCCTTCTAACAAGGCTGGACCTTTTGTTGTAATCACTGATTCTCACTTGATTATGTTGAAACTACATTGTGTACAAATACTAAGAACTCTATTCTTGTTAACAAGCACATCTACACTTCCAGGGAATTAGGGGACCATTCAATTTCATTACAAAACGAGATTCTAATGATCATTAGCATTTCTTACAAGTATTTTCAGCTTAATCACTCATTAATGTGTGCTTCTCTTGATTTCCTTCTAACAAGGCGGGACTTTTTGTTGTAATCACTCATTCTCACTTGATTATGTTGAAAATACCTTGTGTACAAACCCTAAGCACTCTATTCTTGGTAACAAGCGCATCTACACTTCCTAGGAATTGGGAAAACATTCAATTTCAATAAACAACGAGTATCTAATGATCATTAGCATTTGTTACAAGTATTTTCGGCCTAATCACTCATTAATGTATGCTTCTCTTTATTTCTTTCACTCATTGATTTCTCTTGATCTCTGGACTTTTTCTTGTAATCACTCATTCTCACTTGATTATGTTGAAAATACCTTGTGTACAAACACAAAGCACTCTATTCTTGTTAACAAGCACATCTACACCTCCTAGGAATTAGGAAACCATTGAATTTTGTTAAACAACGAGTATCTAATGATCCTTAGCATTTCTTACAAGTATTTTCAGCTTAATCACTCTTTCATGTGTTCTTCTCTTGATTTCCTTCGAACAAGGCTGGGCCTTTTGTTGTAATCACTGATTCTCACTTGATTATGTTGAAAATACCTTCTGTACAAACACAAAGCAGTCTATTCTTGTTAACAAGCGCATCTACACTTCCTAGGAATTACGAAACCATTCAATTTCATTCAACAACGAGTATCTAATGATCATTAGCATTTCTTACAAGTATTTTCAGCTTAATCACTCATTAATGTGTGCTTCTCTTGATTTCCTTCTAACAAGGCTGGACTTTTTGTTGCAATCACTGATTCTCACTTGATTATGTTGAAAATACCTTGTGTACAAAGGCAAAGCACTCTATTCTTGTTAACAAGCACATCTACACTTCCTTGGAATTAGGAACCCATTCATTTTCATTAAAGAACGAGTATCTAATTATCATTAGGTTTTATTACAAGCATTTTCAGCTTAATCACTCATTAATGTGTGCTTCACTTGATTTCCTTCTAACAAGGCTGGTCCTTTTGTTGTAATCACTGATTCTCACTTGATTATGTTGAAAATACCTTGTGTACAAACGCAAACCACTCTATTCTTGTTAACAAGCACATCTACACTTCCTAGGAATTAGAAAACCATTCAATTTTGTTAAACAACGAGTATCTAATGATCCTTAGAATTTGTTCCAAGTATTTTCAGCTTAATCACCCATTAATGTTTGCTTCTCTTGATTTCCTTCTAACAAGGCTGGACCTTTTGTTGTAATCACACATTCTCACTTGATTATGTTGAAAATACATTGTGTACAAACAATAAGCACTCTATTCATGTTAACAAGCACAACTACACTTCTTTGGAATTAGGAAACCATTCAATTTCATTAAACAACAGTATCTAATGATCATTAGCCTTTATTACAAGTATTTTCAGCTTAATCACTCATTAATGTGTGCTTCTCTTGATTTCCTTCCAAAAAGGCCGGACTTTTTGTTGTAATCAGTCATTCTCACTTGTTTAAGTTCAAAATACCTTGCGTACAAACAATAAGGACACTATTCAAGTTAAGAAGCACATCTACACAACGTTGGAATTAGGAAAACATTCAATTTCATTAAAGAACGAGTATCTAATGATCATTAGCATTTGTTACAAGTATTTTCAGCTTAATCACTCATTAATGTGTGCTTCTCTTGATTTCCTTCTAACAAGGCTGGACTTTTTGTTGTAATCACTCATTCTCACTTGATTATGTTGAAAATACCTTGTGTACAAACACAAAGCACTCTATTCTTGTTAACAAGCACATCTACACTTCCTAGGAATTAGGAAACCATTCAATTTCATTAAACAACGAGTATCTAATGATCATTAGCATTTCTTACAAGTATTTTCAGCTTAATCACTCATTAATGTGTGCTTCTCTTGATTTCCTTCTAACAAGGCTGGACCTTTTGTTGTAATCACTGATTCTCACTTGATTATGTTGAAAATACCTTGTGTACAAACACAAAGCACTCTATTCTTGTTAACAAGCACATCTACACTTCCTAGGAATTAGGAAACCATTCAATTTCATTAAACAACGAGTATCTAATGATCATTAGCATTTCTTACAAGTATTTTCAGCTTAATCACTCATTAATGTGTGCTTCTCTTGATTTCCTTCTAACAAGGCTGGACTTTTTGTTGCAATCACTGATTCTCACTTGATTATGTTGAAAATACCTTGTGTACAAACGCAAAGCACTCTATTCTTGTTAACAAGCACATCTACACTTCCTAGGAATTAGAAACCATTCAATTTTGTTAAACAACGAGTATCTAATGATCCTTAGAATTTGTTCCAAGTATTTTCAGCTTAATCACCCATTAATGTTTGCTTCTCTTGATTTCCTTCTAACAAGGCTGGACCTTTTGTTGTAATCACACATTCTCACTTGATTATGTTGAAAATACATTGTGTACAAACAATAAGCACTCTATTCATGTTAACAAGCACAACTACACTTCCTTGGAATTAGGAAACCATTCAATTTCATTGAACAACGAGTATCTAATGATCATTAGCCTTTATTACAAGTATTTTCAGCTTAATCACTCATTAATGTGTGCTTCTCTTGATTTCCTTGTAACAAGGCTGGACTTTTTGTTGCAATCACTGATTCTCACTTGATTATGTTGAAAATACCTTGTGTACAAACACTAAGCACTCTATTCTTGGTAACAAGCGCATCTACACTTCCTAGGAATTGGGAAAACATTCAATTTCCATAAACAACGAGTATCTAATGATCATTAGCATTTGTTACAAGTATTTTCAGCTTAATCACTCATTAATGTCTGCTTCTCTTGATTTCCTTCTAAAAAGGCTGGACTTTTTGTTGTAATCAGTCATTCTCACTTGTTTAAGTTGAAAATACCTTGCGTACAAACAATAAGGACACTATTCAAGTTAAGAAGCACATCTACACAACCTTGGAATTAGGAAAACATTCAATTTCATTAAACAAAGAGTATCTAACGATCATTAGCATTTGTTACAAGTATTTTCGGCTTAATCACTCATTAATGTATGCTTCTCTTGATTTCTTTCACTCATTGATTTCTCTTGATCTCTGGACTTTTTCTTGTAATCACTCATTCTCACTTGATTATGTTGAAAATACCTTGTGTACAAACACAAAGCACTCTATTCTTGTTAACAAGCACATCTACACTTCCTAGGAATTAGGAAACCATTCAATTTTGTTAAACAACGAGTATCTAATGATCATTAGCATTTCTTACAAGTATTTTCAGCTTAATCACTCATTAATGTGTGCTTCTCTTGATTTCCTTCTAACAAGGCTGGACCTTTTGTTGTAATCACTGATTCACTTGATTATGTTGAAAATACCTTTGTACAAACACATAAGCACTCTATTCATGTTAACAAGCACATCTACACTTCCTTGGAATTAGGAAACCATTCAATTTCATTAAACAACGAGTATCTAATGATCATTAGCATTTTTACAAGTATTTTCAGCTTAATCACTCATTAATGTGTGCTTCTCTTGATTTCCTTCTAACAAGGCTGGACCTTTTGTTGTAATCACTGATTCTCACTTGATTATGTTGAAAATACCTTGTGTAGAAACGCAAACCACTCTATTCTTGTTAACAAGCACATCTACACTTCCTAGGAATTAGAAAACCATTCAATTTTGTTAAACAACGAGTATCTAATGATCCTTAGAATTTGTTCCAAGTATTTTCAGCTTAATCACCCATTAATGTTTGCTTCTCTTGATTTCCTTCTAACAAGGCTGGACCTTTTGTTGCAATCACTGATTCTCACTTGATTATGTTGAAATACCTTGTGTACAAACACTAAGCACTCTATTCTTGGTAACAAGCGCATCTACACTTCCTAGGAATTGGGAAAACATTCAATTTCCATAAACAACGAGTATCTAATGATTATTAGCATTTGTTACAAGAATTTTCAGCTTAATCACTCATTAATGTGTGCTTCTCTTGATTTCCTTCTAAATAGGCTGGACTTTTTGTTGTAATCAGTCATTCTCACTTGTTTAAGTTGAAAATACCTTGCGTTCAAACAATAAGGACACTATTCAAGTTAAGAAGCACATCTACACTTCCTAGGAATTAGGAAACCATTCAATTTCATTAAACAACGAGTATCTAATGATCATTAGCATTTGTTACAAGTATTTTCAGCTTAATCACTCATTAATGTGTGCTTCTCTTGATTTCCTTCTAACAAGGCTGGACTTTTTGTTGTAATCACTCATTCTCACTTGATTATGTTGAAAATACCTTGTGTACAAACACAAAGCACTCTATTCTTGTTAACAAGCACATCTACACTTCCTAGGAATTAGGAAACCATTCAATTTCATTAAACAACGAGTATCTAATGATCATTAGCATTTCTTACAAGTATTTTCAGCTTAATCACTCATTAATGTGTGCTTCTCTTGATTTCCTTCTAACAAGGCTGGACTTTTGTTGTAATCACTCATTCTCACTTGATTATGTTGAAAATACCTTGTGTACAAACACAAAGCACTCTATTCTTGTTAACAAGCACATCTACACTTCCTAGGAATTAGGAAACCATTCAATTTTGTTAAACAACGAGTATCTAGTGATCATTAGCATTTCTTACAAGTATTTTCAGCTTAATCACTTTTTAATGTGTGCTTCTCTTGATTTCCTTCCAACAAGGCTGGACCTTTCGTTGTAATCACTTGATTACGTTGAAAATACATATTGTACAAACAATAAGCACTCTATTCATGTTAACAAGCACAACTACACTTCCTTGGAATTAGGAAACCATTCAATTTCATTAAACAACGAGTATCAAATGATCATTAGGTTTTATTACAAGCATTTTCAGCTTAATCACTCATTAATGTGTGCTTCTCTTGATTTCCTTCTAACAAGGCTGGTCCTTTTGTTGTAATCACTGATTCTCACTTGATTATGTTGAAAATACCTTGTGTACAAACGCAAACCACTCTATTCTTGTTAACAAGCACATCTACACTTCCTAGGAATTAGAAAACCATTCAATTTTGTTAAACAACGAGTATCTAATGATCCTTAGAATGTGTTCCAAGTATTTTCAGCTTAATCACCCATTAATGTTTGCTTCTCTTGATTTCCTTCTAACAAGGCGGGACCTTTTGTTGCAATCACTGATTCTCACTTGATTATGTTGAAAATACCTTGTGTACAAACACTAAGCACTCTATTCTTGGTAACAAGCGCATCTACACTTCCTAGGAATTGGGAAAACATTCAATTTCCATAAACAACGAGTATCTAATGATCATTAGCATTTGTTACAAGTATTTTCAGCTTAATCACTCATTAATGTGTGCTTCTCTTGATTTCCTTCTAAAAAGGCTGGACTTTTTGTTGTAATCAGTCATTCTCACTTGTTTAAGTTCAAAATACCTTGCGTACAAAAATAAGGACACTATTCAAGTTAAGAAGCACATCTACACAACCTTGGAATTAGGAAAACATTCAATTTCATTAAACAAAGAGTATCTAACGATCATTAGCATTTGTTACAAGTATTTTCGGCTTAATCACTCATTAATGTATGCTTCTCTTGATTTCTTTCACTCACTGATTTCTCTTGATCTCTGGACTTTTTGTTGTAATCACTCATTCTCACTTGATTATGTTGAAAATACCTTGTGTACAAACGCAAAGCACTCTATTCTTGTTAACAATACACTTCCTAGGAATTAGGAAACCATTCAATTTTGTTAAACAACGAGTATCTTGTGATCATTAGCATTTCTTACAAGTATTTTCAGCTTAATCACTTTTTAATGTGTGCTTCTCTTGATTTCCTTCCAACAAGGCTGGACCTTTCGTTGTAATCACTTGATTACGTTGAAAATACATATTGTACAAACAATAAGCACTCTATTCATGTTAACAAGCACAACTACACTTCCTTGGAATTAGGAAACCATTCAATTTCATTAAACAACGAGTATCAAATGATCATTAGGTTTTATTACAAGCATTTTCAGCTTAATCACTCATTAATGTGTGCTTCTCTTGATTTCCTTCTAACAAGGCTGGTCCTTTTGTTGTAATCACTGATTCTCACTTGATTATGTTGAAAATACCTTGTGTACAAACACAAAGCACTCTATTCTTGTTAACAAGCGCATCTACACTTCCTAGGAATTAGGAGACCATTGAATTTCATTAAACGAGTATCTAATGATCATTAACATTTCTTACACGTATTTTCAGCTTAATCACTCATTAATGTGTGCTTCTCTTGATTTCCTTCTAACAAGGCTGGGCGTTTTGTTGCAATCACTGATTCTCACTTCATTATGTTGGAAATACCCTGTGTACAAAGCAAAGCACTCTATTCTTGTTAACAAGCACATCTACACTTCCTAGGAATTAGAAAACCATTCAATTTCATTAAATAACGAGTATCTATTGATCATTAGCATCTGTTACAAGTATTTTCAGCTTAATCACTCATGAATGTGAGGTTCTCTTGATTTCCTTCTAACAAGGCTGGACCTTTTGTTGTAATCACTTATTCTCACTTGATATTGTTCAAAATACCTTGTGTACAAACAATAAGCACTCTATTCATGTTAACAAGCACAAGTACACTTCCTTGGATTTAGGAAACCGTTCAATTTCATTAAAGAACGAGTATCTAATGATCATTAGCATTTGTTACAAGTATTTTCAGCTTAATCACTCATTAATGTGTGCTTGTCTCGATTTCCATCTAACAAGGCTGGACCTTTTGTTGTAGTCACTGATTCTCACTTGATTATGTTGAAAATACCTTGTGTACAAACACAAAGCAGTCTATTCTTGTTAACAAGCGCATCTACACTTCCTAGGAATTCGGAAACCATTCAATTTCATTCAACAACGAGTATCTAATGATCATTAGCATTTCTTACAAGTATTTTCAGTTTAATCACTCATTAATGTGTGCTTCCCTTGATTTCCTTCTAACAAGGCTGGACCTTTTGTTGTAGTACTGATTCTCACTTGATTATGTTGAAAATACCTTGTGTACAAACACAAAGCAATCTATTCTTGTTAACAAGCGCATCTACACTTCCTAGGAATTCGGAAACCATTCAATTTCATTCAACAACGAGTATCTAATGATCATTAGCATTTCTTACAAGTATTTTCAGCTTAATCACTCATTAATGTGTGCTTCTCTTGATTTCCTTCCAACAAGGCTGGACTTTTTGTTGCAATCACTGATTCTGACTTGATTATGTTGAAAATACCTTGTGTACAAACGCAAAGCACTCTATTCTTGTTAACAAGCACATCTACACTTCCTAGCAATTAGAAAACCATTCAATTTTGTTAAACAACGAGTATCTAATGATCCTTAGAATTTGTTCCAAGTATTTTCAGCTTAATCACCCATTAATGTTTGCTTCTCTTGATTTCCTTCTAACAAGGCTGGACCTTTTGTTGTAATCACACATTCTCACTTGATTATGTTGAAAATACATTGTGTACAAACAATAAGCACTCTATTCATGTTAACAAGCACAACTACACTTCCTTGGAATTAGGAAACCATTCAATTTCATTAAACAACGAGTATCTAATGATCATTAGCTTTTATTACAAGTATTTTCAGCTTAATCACTCATTAATGTGTTCTTCTCTTGATTTCCCTGTAACAAGGCTGGACTTTTTGTTGCAATCACTGATTCTCACTTGATTGTGTTGAAAATACCTTGTGTACAAACCCTAAGCACTCTATTCTTGGTAACAAGCGCATCTACACTTCCTAGGAATTGGGAAAACATTCAATTTCAATAAACAACGAGTATCTAATGATCATTAGCATTTGTTACAGGTATTTTCAGCTTAATCACTCATTAATGTCTGCTTCTCTTGATTTCCTTCTAAAAAGGCTGGTCTTTTTGTTGTAATCAGTCATTCTCACTTGTTTAAGTTCAAAATACCTTGCGTACAAACAATAAGGACACTATTCAAGTTAAGAAGCACATCTACACAACCTTGGAATTAGGAAAACATTCAATTTCGTTAAACAACGAGTATCTAATGATTATTAGCATTTGTTACAAGTATTTTCGGCATAATCACTCATTAATGTATGCTTCTCTTGATTTCTTTCACTCATTGATTTCTCTTGATCTCTGGACTTTTTCTTGTAATCACTCATTCTCACCTGATTATGTTGAAAATACCTTGTGTACAAACACAAAGCACTCCATTCTTGTTAACAAGCACATCTACACTTCCTAGGAATTAGAAAACCATTCAATTTCTTTAAACAACGAGTATCTAATGATCATTAGCATCGTTTACAAGTATTTTCAGCTTAATCACTCATTAAGGTGTGCTTCTCTTGATTTCCTTCTAACAAGGCTGGACCTTTTGTTGTAATCACTGATTCTCACTTGATTATGTTGAAAATACCTTCTGTACAAAACACAAAGCACTCTATTCTTGTTAACAAGCACATCTACACATCCTAGGAATTAGGAAACCATTCAATTCTTTAAAAAACGAGTATCTAATGATCATCAGCATCTGTTACAAGTATTTTCAGCTTAATCACTCATGAATGTGTGCTTCTCTTGATTTCCTTCTAACAACGCTGGACCTTTTGTTGTAATCATCATTCTCACTTTATTATGTTGAAATACCTTCTGTACAAACACAAAGCACCCTATTCTTGTTAACAAGCGCATCCACACTTCCTAGGAATTAGGAAACCATTCAATTTCGTTAAACAACAAGTATCTAATGATCATTAGCATTCCTTACAAGTATTTCAGCTTAATCACTCATTAATGTGTGCTTCTCTTGATTTCCTTCTAACAAGGCTGGACCTTTTGTTGTAATCACTCATTCTCACTTGATTATGTTGAAAATACCTTGTGTACAAACAGGAAGCACACTATTCTTGTTAACAAGCACATCTACACTTCCTAGGAATTAGGAACCGTTCAATTTCATTAAACAACAAGTATCTAATGATCATTAGCATTTCTTACAAGTATTTTCAGCTTAATCACTCATTAATGTGTGCTTCTCTTGTTTTCCTTCTAACAAGGCTGGACTTTTGTTGCAATCACTCATCCTCACTTGATTATGTTGAAAATACCTTGTGTACAAACACAAAGCACACTATTCTTGTTAACAAGCACATCTACACTTCCTAGGAATTAGAAACCATTCAATTTCTTTAAACAACGAGTATCTAATGATCATTAGCATTTGTTACAAGTATTTTCAGCTTAATCACTCATTAATGTGTGCTTCTCTTGATTTCCTTCTAACAAGGCTGGACCTTTTGTTGTAATCACTCATTCTCACTTATTATGTTGAAAATACCTTCTGTACAAACACAAAGCACTCTATTCTTGTTAACAAGCGCATCTACACTTCCTAGGAATTAGGAAACCATTCAATTTCATTAAACAATGAGTATCTAATGATCATTAGCATTCCTTACAAGTATTTTCAGCTTAATCACTCATTAATGTGTGCTTCTCTTGATTTCCTTCTAACAAGGCTGGACCTTTTGTTGTAATCACTCATTCTCACTTGATTATGTTGAAAATACCTTGTGTACAAACATGAAGCACACTATTCTTGTTAACAAGCACATCTACACTTCCTAGGAATTAGGAAACCGTTCAATTTCATTAAACAACGAGTATCTAATGATGATTAGCATTTCTTACAAGTATTTTCAGCTTAATCACTCGTTAATGTGTGCTTCTCTTGATTTCCTTCTAACAAAGCTGGACTTTTTGTTGCAATCACTGATTCTCACTTGATTATGTTGAAAATACCTTGTGTACAAACACAAAGCACTCCATTCTTGTTAACAAGCACATCTACACTTCCTAGGAATTAGGAAAACCATTCAATTTCTTTAAACAACGAGTATCTAATGATCATTAGCATCTGTTACAAGAATTTTCAGCTTAATCACTCATTAATGTGTGCTTCTCTTGATTTCCTTCTAACAAGGCTGGACTTTTTGTTGTAATCACTCATTCTCAGTTGTTTATGTTGAAATACCTTGCGTACAAACAAGAAGCACACTATTCTGTTAACAAGCACATCTACACTTCCTAGGAATTAGGGAAACCATTCAATTTCATTAAACAACGAGTATCTAATGATCATTAGCATTTCTTACAAGTATTTTCAGCTTAATCACTCATTAATGTGTGCTTCTCTTGATTTCCTTCTAACAAAGCTGGACTTT
Organism: Bruguiera gymnorhiza; assembly: GCA_020883675.1. Classification (NCBI taxonomy): domain Eukaryota; kingdom Viridiplantae; phylum Streptophyta; class Magnoliopsida; order Malpighiales; family Rhizophoraceae; genus Bruguiera; species Bruguiera gymnorhiza. The sequence continues at coordinate 105,920 of JAIRCJ010000239.1, forward strand.
TTGTTGTAATCACTGATTCTCACTTGATTATGTTGAAAATACCTTGTGTACAAAGAATAAGCACTCTATTCTTGTTAACAAGCACAATCTACACTTCCTAGGAATTAGGAAACCGTTCAATTTCATTAAACAACGAGTATCTAACGATCATTAGCATTTATTACAAGTATTTTCAGCTTAATCACTCATTAATGTGTGCTTCTCTTGATTTCCTTCTAACAACGCTGGACCTTTTGTTGTAATCACTCATTCTCACTTTATTATGTTGAAAATACCTTCTGTACAAACACAAAGCACCCTATTCTTGTTAACAAGCGCATCCACACTTCCTAGGAATTAGGAAACCATTCAATTTCGTTAAACAATGAGTATCTAATGATCATTAGCATTCCTTACAAGTATTTTCAGCTTAATCACTCATTAATGTGTGCTTCTCTTGATTTCCTTCTAACAAGGCTGGACCTTTTGTTGTAATCACTCATTCTCACTTGATTATGTTGAAAATACCTTGTGTACAAACATGAAGCACACTATTCTTGTTAACAAGCACATCTACACTTCCTAGGAATTAGGGAACCGTTCAATTTCATTAAACAACGAGTATCTAATGATGATTAGCATTTCTTACAAGTATTTTCAGCTTAATCACTCGTTAATGTGTGCTTCTCTTGTTTTCCTTCTAACAAAGCTGGACTTTTTGTTGCAATCACTGATTCTCACTTGATTATGTTGAAAATACCTTGTGTACAAGCACAAAGCACTCCATTCTTGTTAACAAGCACATCTACACTTCCTAGGAATTAGAAAACCATTCAATTTCTTTAAACAACGAGTATCTAATGATCATTAGCATCTGTTACAAGAATTTTCAGCTTAATCACTCATTAATGTGTGCTTCTCTTAATTTCCTTCTAACAAGGCTGGACTTTTTGTTGTAATCACTCATTCTCAGTTGTTTACGTTGAAATTACCTTGCGTGCAAACAATAAGGACACTATTCATGCTAACAAGCACATTTACACTACCTCGGAATTGGGAAACCATTCAATTTCATTAAACAACGAGTATCTAATGATCATTAGCATTTGTTACAAGTATTTTCAGCTTAATCACTCATTAATGTGTGCTTCTCTTCATTTCCTTCTAACAAAGCTGGACTTTTTGTTGTAGTCACTGATTCTCACTTGATGGTGTTGAAAATACCTTGTGTACAAAGAATAAGCACTCTATTCATGTTAACAACCACAAGAACTCTTCCTTGGAATTAGGAAACCGTTCAATTTCATTAAACAACGAGTATCTAACGATCATTAGCATTTATTACAAGTATTTTCAGCATAATCACTCATTAATGTGTGCTTCTCTTGATTTCCTTCTAACAACGCTGGACCTTTTGTTGTAATCACTCATTCTCACTTTATTATGTTGAAAATACCTTCTGTACAAACACAAAGCACCCTATTCTTGTTAACAAGCGCATCCACACTTCCTAGGAATTAGGAAACCATTCAATTTCGTTAAACAATGAGTATCTAATGATCATTAGCATTCCTTACAAGTATTTTCAGCTTAATCACTCATTAATGTGTGCTTCTCTTGATTTCCTTCTAACAAGGCTGGACCTTTTGTTGTAATCACTCATTCTCACTTGATTATGTTGAAAATACCTTGTGTACAAACATGAAGCACACTATTCTTGTTAACAAGCACATCTACACTTCCTAGGAATTAGGGAACCGTTCAATTTCATTAAACAACGAGTATCTAATGATGATTAGCATTTCTTACAAGTATTTTCAGCTTAATCACTCGTTAATGTGTGCTTCTCTTGTTTTCCTTCTAACAAAGCTGGACTTTTTGTTGCAATCACTGATTCTCACTTGATTATGTTGAAAATACCTTGTGTACAAGCACAAAGCACTCCATTCTTGTTAACAAGCACATCTACACTTCCTAGGAATTAGAAAACCATTCAATTTCTTTAAACAACGAGTATCTAATGATCATTAGCATCTGTTACAAGAATTTTCAGCTTAATCACTCATTAATGTGTGCTTCTCTTAATTTCCTTCTAACAAGGCTGGACTTTTTGTTGTAATCACTCATTCTCAGTTGTTTACGTTGAAATTACCTTGCGTGCAAACAATAAGGACACTATTCATGCTAACAAGCACATTTACACTACCTCGGAATTGGGAAACCATTCAATTTCATTAAACAACGAGTATCTAATGATCATTAGCATTTGTTACAAGTATTTTCAGCTTAATCACTCATTAATGTGTGCTTCTCTTCATTTCCTTCTAACAAAGCTGGACTTTTTGTTGTAGTCACTGATTCTCACTTGATGGTGTTGAAAATACCTTGTGTACAAAGAATAAGCACTCTATTCACGTTAACAACCACAAGTACTCTTCCTTGGAATTAGGAAACCGTTCAATTTCATTAAACAACGAGTATCTAACGATCATTAGCATTTATTACAAGTATTTTCAGCATAATCACTCATTAATGTGTGCTTCTCTTGATTTCCTTCTAACAAGGCTGGTCCTTTTGTTGTAATCACTCATTCTCACTTGATTATGTTGAAAATACCTTGTGTGCATACACAAAGCACTCTATTCTTGTTAACAAGCGCATCTACCCTTCCTAGGAATTAGGAAACCATTCAATTTCATTAAACAACGAGTAACTAATGATCATTAGCATTTCTTACAAGTATTTTCAGCTTAATCACTCATTAATGTGTGCTTCTCTTGATTTCCTTCTAACAAGGCTGGACCTTTTGTTGTAATCATTCATTCTCACTTGATTATGTTGAAAATACCTTGCGTACAAACAATAAGCACTCTATTCATGTTAACAAGCACAACTACACTTCCTTGGAATGAGGAAACTGTTCAATTCCATTAAACAACGAGGATCTAATGATCATTAGCTTTTCTTACAAGTATTTTCAGCTTAATCACTCGTTAAGGTCTGCTTCTCTTGATTTCCTTCTAACAAGGCGGGACTTTTTCTTGTAATCACTCATTCTCACTTGATTATGTTGAAAATACCTTGTGTACAAACACTGAGCACTCTATTCTTGTTAACAAGCACATCTACACATCCTAGGAATTAGGAAACCATTCGATTTCATTAGCATTTGTTACAAGTATTTTCAGCTTAATCACTCATTAATGTGTGCTTCTCTTGATTTCCTTCTAGCAAGGCTGGACTTTCTGTTGTAGTCACTGATTCTCACTTGATTATGTTGAAAATACCTTGTGTACAAACACAAAGCACTCTATTCTTGTTTACAAGCACATCTACATATCCTAGGAATTCTGAGACCATTCGATTTCATTAAACAACGAGTATCTAATGATCATTAGCATTTGTTACAAGTATTTTGAGCTTAATAACTCATTAATGTGTGCTTCTCTTGATTTCCTTCTAACAAGGCTGGACTTTCTGTTGTAGTCACTGATTCTCACTTGATTAGGTTGAAAATACCTTGTGTACAAACACAAAGCACTCTATTCTTATTAACAAGCACATCCACACTTCCTAGGAATTAGGAAACCATTCAATTTCATTAAACAACGAGTATCTAATGATCTTTAGCATTTATTACAAGTATTTTCAGCTTAATCACTCATTAATGTGTGCTTCTCTTGATTTCCTTCTAACAAGGCTGGACTTTTTGTTGTAGTCACTGATTCTCACTTGATTATGTTGAAAATACCTTGTGTACAGACACAAAGGACTCTATTCTTGTTAACAAGCACATCTACACTTCCTAGGAATTAGGAAACCATTCAATTTCATGAAACAACGAGTATCTAATGATCATTAGCATTTGTTACAAGTATTTTTAGCTTAATCACTCATTAATGTGTGCTTGCCTTGATTTCCTTCTCACAAGGCAGGACTTTTTGTTGTAATCACTCACTCTCAGTTGTTTACGTTTAAAAATCCTTGCGTACAAACAATATGGACCCTATTCATGTTAACAAGCAGATCTACCCTACCTTGGAATTTGGAAACCATTCAATTTCATTAAACAACGAGTATCTAATGATCATTAGCATTTGTTACAAGTATTTTAAGCTTAATCACTCATTAATGTGTGCTTCTCTTGATTTCCTTCTAACAAGGCTGGACTTTTTGTTGTAGTCATGGATTCTCACTTGATTATGTTGAAAATACCTTGTGTGCAAACACAAAGCACTCTATTCTTGTTAACAAGCACATCTACACTTCCTAGGAATTGGGAAACCATTCAATTTCATTAAACAAGGAGTATCTAATGGTCATTAGCATTTCTTACAAATATTTTCAGCTTAATCACTCATTAATGTGTGTTCTCTTGATTTCCTTCTAACAATGCTGGACTTTTTGTTGTAATCACTCATTCTCACTTGATTATGTTGAAAATACCTTGTGTACAAACACGAAGCACTCTATTCTTGTTAACAAGGACATCTACACTTCCTATGAATTAGGAAAGCATTCAATTTCATTGAACAACGAGTATCTAATGATCATTAGCCTTTGTTACAAGTATTTTCAGCTTAATCACTCATTAATGTGTGCTTCTCTTGATTTCCTTCTAACAAGGCTGGACTTTTTGTTGTGATCACTCATTCTCACTTGATTATGTTGAAAATACCTTGTGTACAAACACTAAGCACTCTATTCTTGTTAACAAGCACATCTACACTTCCTAGTAATTAGGAAACCTTTCCATTTCATTAAACAACGAGTATCTAATGATCATTAGCATTTGTTACAAGTATTTTCAGCTTAATGACTCATAAATGTGTGCTTCTCTTGATTTCCTTCTAACAAGGCTGGACTTTTTGTTTTAGTCACTGATTCTCACTTGATTATGTTGAAAATACCTTGTGTACAAACACAAAGCACTCTATTCTTGTTAAGAAGCACATCTACATTGATGGAAGCCATATTGTACCAGCTCAAAACCACAAGGGAGTTGATGCTTTGCAAAACCTTGGAGGACCAATGACAAGGGCAAGGTCAAAGAAAATAAAGGAAGCTCTCAACAACTTGTTGTGCAACATTTACTATCAGGAGATTGCCAGGTACGAGTTAAGGATGATGGAGGCTTCGCCAAGGCTTGCAAATGTTTCATCTGTGGAGGAATTCGAGAACCATGACCTGGGGAAGGAAGTTGGATTTGGGAGCCCATGTTTGGGCATTTAAATGAGTTATTTTCGTGGGTTTTTATTATTATTTAGTGGGTTGGTCGAAATTCCTTAATAAGCCCATCTTATTATCATATAAGAAGAGGTGGCTGGCAGATTGGACGAATTTCCTTAATAAGCCCATCTTATCAGCATATAAAAAGGGCTGGCTAGCAGATTGGACGAATTTCCTTAATAAATCCATCTTATTAGCTAGGGTTTTAGGGGGGTTAGCATATAAAAAGGGTGGCTGCAAGGGAGGACGGCAGAAGATGAATGTATGAGCTATTTTCTCTGGTTCTTTGAGAACTAATTCTGAACTTTCATACTTGAGTGTGTTGGTTCAATAGACTTATCTTCTTCAACGTTTTGTTGTTGGGAGTGGCATCTAAATCTTATAGTTCTGGTTCTTGGTTGTTTATAATCATTGGGTCATAACTCCAAAATCCCTTAACCTTTGTTAGAACGATCCTATATCAACATTGGTGTTGGGTTCCGTTTACAAATAATCGGAGTTCATATCATTTGGTATCAGAGCCTTGGCTCTAACTCAAGTTAGTTATCCTTTTGTTATCATCTCTTTCGTGTATTATTCATTGTTGATTGAATAATCAAAAAGAGAAACAAAAAAACACAAGAAAGAAACAAAAACAAAAACAAAATCGTGTATTTCGTGGGTTTCTTTTCTGATATTTGTTTCTTCTACAGAAGTACCCAATAGTAAACCCAAAATAAGAAAAAAAAAGGTTCATTGCTCAATTGGTCATTTACTCAATTATATTCGATAACTGATTGTTGTCCGATTGCGCTGCTCATACCATTGAATTCCTTGTCATTCGGTTTGCTTTATTGCCCATCTTTTTGGCTGTGTCACTTCTCTGAAGAGGTAGGTCTGGGATTGATATATTCAAGTTTTGTTTGTTTTGAATTTAGTTTGCTTGGAACTATTGAAAGAGCTCTTAGAGTCTTGCAATTCATTGTGTGAAACACGAGAGTTGAGGACTACTATTGTTGAGTGGAGAGCAAACACGCCAGGGAGTGAGTTTTGTGAGGTATATTCTTTCTTTACTAACAATCTGGTATACACAATGTCCAATGCTAAAGAAGGCAGTTTCCCACATGGAGAAGAGGAAGTAGTTGTTCCAGATTTCAAATTGCTTATGAAATCCTTAGAGCAGAAGTTTGATAGGATTGATCAAATGTTTTGGGAAGTTCAAGACAGGTTGGATAAAATAGAAGGGGAATCGAGTGTCAATCATAAGAGGCCAGCTGGGAGGGTCACAAAGGAGCAATTTGAACATGACTTTGGTGAAGATGGTGATGATTATTGTGATGATGGTGATAATGCTAGTAGAAACTTCAGAGGTGGTTTTAGAGGAGGACGTGGTAATAGGAATGGTAGAGGAGTAAGAGGCAATGGAAATGTTCATGATAGGTACAATGGAGGTTGGGATAACAGAAATAGAGTGGAGGAAGGAGTAGACAAAAATCTTAGTAGTATTAAAATGAAAATACCTTCTTTCCAAGGGAAAGCTAACCCTGATGTCTATTTGGATTGGGAACGAAGGGTAGAATTAATATATGAGTGCCACAACTTCTCTGAGGAGAAGAAGGTGAAGTTAGCTGTGGCAGAGTTCACTGATTATGTTGTAGTATGGTGGGACCAGCAAGTTACCACCAGGAGAAGAAATTTTGAGAGAATCGTAGAAACTTGGAATGAGTTAAAGACTGTGATGAGAAGGAGATTTGTTCCCAGCTCTTATTATAGGGACTTGTATAACAAGTTGCAGAGCCTTACGCAAGGTTCCAAGAGTGTGGAAGAGTACCATAAAGAGATGGAAATTGCTATGGTTAGAACAAATGTAATGGAGGATAGGGAGGCAACCATGGCTAGGTTCCTCCAAGGGTTGAATAGAAGCATAGCTGATGTGGTAGAACTGCAACACTATGTAGAGCTTGAAGACATGGTACACATTGCCATGAAAGTTGAGAGGCAACTTAAGGGAAGGAGCACTTCTAGATATAATCAGAACTTAGGTTCATCTATTTGGAAGTCAAACTAGGGGAAGAAGGAAGAAAAGATGACTTCTAAGCTTAAAACCAATTCACATAGACCTCAGACTAGTGGGGGCAGCTTGGAAAGGGGAAAATCTGAAGAAAAACTTGAGGGCACCCAAGGAAAAACTAGAGACATCAAATGCTTTAGATGTCTGGGTAGGGGTCATGTGGCTTCACAATGTCCTAATAAGAGAACCATATACCTTAAGGAGAATGGTGACTATTTGTCTGGCAGTGATGCTAGTGATGAAGACCAAATGCCACCACTAGAGGATGCTAGTGATGTTGATGAAGGGATAGAGTATCCAGAGCATGGTGGACGACTTTTAGTATCAAGGAGAGCCCTTAGTGTGCAGGTTAAGGAGGAGGATGACATTGAGATGCAGCGGGAAAATATTTTCCATACTCGATGTTTAGTTCAAGATAGACTCTGTTGCTTGATCATCGATGGCGGTAGTTGCCCTAATGTAGCAAGTACAGAGTTGGTGGACAAATTAAACTTGCCTACAACCAAACACCCTAGACCGTATAATTTGCAATGGTTGAATGACAGTGGAGTGGTGAAAGTGACTAAACAAGTTGTGGTTCCATTTTCCATTGGTAGATATAAGGATGAGCTGTTTTGTGATGTTGTACCTATGCAGGCTGGGCATTTGTTATTGGGCCGTCCTTGGCAATTTGATAGAAAAGTTTTGCATGATGGTTATAAGAACCACTATTCTTTCACCATGGATGGAAAATCATTTACACTTGTTCCATTGACTCCAAAACAAGTGTATGAAGACCAAGTGAGACTTTATGAAAGTAAGCAAAAGAGGAGGAGCGAAAAGAAAGAGAGAGTTGAGAGAAAAGAAAGTGAGGGAGAGAAAAAGAAGATAAATGCATTTGAGAGTGCTAAGTACAAGAGTGGTCAGGTTCACAAGAGTGAAGATGAAAGAAAACAAGTGAGTGTGTTTGCAAAAGTAGCAGATGTTAGGGTTGCCTTCCAAGCTAGGCAACAAATAATCTTGATCCTTTACAAGGATTCTTATTTCTCTAACAATGACCTTGATTCATCTTTGCCTAGTGCCATTTCATCTTTGTTGCAGGATTATAATGATGTATTCCCTGAAGAGATCCCAGATGGTTTACCCCCAAGGAGAGGGATTGAACACCACATTGATCTTATTCCTAGGGCTCCCATTCCCAATAAGCCAGCGTATAGAAGTAATCCTAAGAAGACAAAGGAGCTTCAGAGGCAAGTTGATGAGTTGATGAAGAAAGGACATGTAAGGGAGAGCATGAGTCCATGTGCAGTGCCAGTGTTGCTTGTGCCAAAGAAAGATGGATCTTGGAGGATGTGTGTCGATTGTGGAGCTATCAACAAAATAACAACTTATTCTTCAGAGAGATTGTTTGCCTACATGGAGTGCCAAAGAGTATTGTGTCAGATCGTGATGCAAAATTTTTGAGCCATTTTTGGAAAACATTGTGGGGTAAGCTTGGAACAAAGTTGTTGTTTTCTACAACTTGCCATCCACAAACCGATGGACAGACTGAGGTAGTGAATCGAACTCTTGGTACATTGTTGCGTGCTGTTATTGGTAAGAACTCTAGAACCTGGGAAGAATGTTTGCCTTTTGTGGAGTTTGCCTATAATCGTGTTGTTCATAGTACCACAGGTTATTCTCCTTTTGAGCTTGTTTATGGTTTTAATCCATTATCCCCTTTGGATTTAGTACCATTGCCTATACAGGACAGGGTTAATTTGGATGGGAAAAAGAAGGCTGAAGTGGTTAGGCAACTTCATGAGAAAGCTAGGCTTAACATTGAGAGAAAAACCAAACAATATGAAACACAAGCCAACAAAGGTCGTAGGCATATCACCTTTGAACCTGGTGATTGGGTTTGGGTACATTTGCGGAAGGATAGATTTCCCAAGCAAAGGAAATCAAAGTTGCAACCAAGGGGAGATGGTCCTTTCCAAGTGGTGGCAAGAGTCAATGATAATGCATATAAACTTGACTTGCCAGGTGAGTATAATGTGAGTGCAACATTTAATGTTTCTGATCTTTCTCCATTTCTCTTTGATGATGTAGGTGCTGATTTGAGTACAAATCATTTTGAGGAGAGCGGGAATGATGGAAGCCATATTGTACCAGCTCAAAACAACAAGGGAGTTGATGCTTTGCAAAACCTTGGAGGACCAATGACAAGGGCAAGGTCAAAGAAAATAAAGGAAGCTCTCAACAACTTGTTGTGCGACATTTACTATCAGGAAATTGCCAGGTACGAGTTAAGGATGATGGAGGCTTCGCCAAGGCTTGCAAATGTGTCATTTGTGGAGGAATTCGAGAACCATGACCTTGGGAAGGAAGTTGGATTTGGGAGCCCATGTTTGGGCATTTAAATGAGTTATTTTCATGGGTTTTTATTATTATTTAGTGGGTTGGACGAAATTCCTTAATAAGCCCATCTTATTAACATAAAAGAAGAGGTGGCTGGCAGATTGGACGAATTTCCTTAATAAGCCCATCTTATCAGCATATAAAAAGGGCTGGCTAGCAGATTGGACGAATTTCCTTAATAAACCCATCTTATTAGCTAGGGTTTTAGGGGGGTTAGCACATAAAAAGGGTGGCTGCAAGGGAGGACGGCAGAAGATGAATGTATGAGCTATTTTCTCCAGTTCTTTGAGAACTAATTCTGAACTTTCATACTTGAGTGTGTAGGTTCAATATACTTATCTTCTTCAACGTTTTGTTGTTGGGAGTGGCGTCTAAATCTTATAGTTCTGGTTCTTGGTTGTTTATAATCATTGGGTCAGAACTCCAAAATCCCTTAACCTTTGTTAGAACGATCCTATATCAACATTGGTGTTGGGTTCCGTTTACAAATAATCGGAGTTCATATCATACACACCCTAGGAATTCGGAAACCATTCGATTTCACTAAACAACGAGTATCTAATGATCATTAGCATTTGTTACAAGTATTTTAAGCTTAATAACTCATTAATGTGTGCTTCTCTTGATTTCCTTCTAACAAGGCTGGACTTTTTGTTGTAGTCACTGATTCTCACTTGATTATGTTGAAAATACCTTGTGTACAAACACAAAGCACTCTATTCTTGTTAACAAGCACATCCACACTTCCTAGGAATTAGGAAACCATTCAATTTCATTAAACAACGAGCATCTAATCACCATTAGCATTTGTTACAGGTATTTTCAGCTTAATGACTCAATAATGTGTCCTTCTCTTCATTTCCTTCTAACAAGGCAGGACCTTTTGTTGTAGTCACTGATTCTCACTTGATTATGTTGAAAATACCCTTGTGTACAGACACAAAGGGCTCTATTCTTGTTAACAAGCACATCTACACTTCCTAGGAATTAGGAAACCATTCAATTTCATTAAACAACGAGTATCTAACGATCATTAGCATTTCTTAAATGTATTTTCAGCTTAATCACTCATTAATGTGTGCTTCTCTTGATTTCCTTCTAACAAGGCTGGACTTTTTCTTGTAGTCACTGATTCTCACTTGATTATGCTGAAAATACCTTGTGTACAAACAGAAAGCACTCTATTCAAGTTAACAAGCACATCTACAATTCCTAGGAATTAGCAAACCATTCAATTTCATTAAACAACGAGTATCTAATGATCATTAGCATTTCTTACAAGTATTTTCAGCTTAATCACTCATTAATGTGTGCTTCTCTTCATTTCCTTCAAACAAGGCTGGACGTTTTGTTGTAATCACTCATTCTCACTTGATTATGTTGGAAATACCTTGTGTACAAACTATAAGCACTCTATTCGTGTTAACAAGCACAAGTACACTTCCTTGGAATTAGGAAACCGTTCAATTTCATTCAACAACGAGTATCTAATGATCATTAGCATTTGTTACAAGTGTTTTCGGCTTAATCACTCATTAATGTATGCTTCTCTTGACTTCCTTCTAACAAGGCTGGACCTTTTGTTGTAATCACTCATTCTCACTTGATTATGTTGAAAATACCTTGTGTACAAACACTAAGCACTCTATTCTTGTTAACAAGACATCTACACATCCTAGGAATTAGGAAACCATTCAATTTCATTAAACAACGAGTCTCTAATGATCATTAGCATTTGTTACAAGTATTTTCAGCTTAATCACTCATTAATGTGTGCTTCTCTTGATTTCCTTCTAACAAGGCTGGACTTTTTGTTGTAGTCACTGATTCTCACTTGATTATGTTGAAAATACCTTGTGTACAAACACAAAGCACTGTATTCATGTTAACAAGCACATCTACAATTCCAAGGAATTAGGAAACCATTCAATTTCATTAAACAACGAGTATCTAATGATCATTAGCATTTCTTACAAGTATTTTCAGCTTAATCACTCATTAATTTGTGCTTCTCTTGATTTCCTTCTAACAAGGCTGGACGTTTTGTTGCAATCACTGATTCTCACTTGATTATGTTGAAAATACCCTGTGTGCAAAAACAAAGCACTCTATTCTTGTTAACAAAGCACATCTACACTTCCTAGGAATTAGAAAACCATTCAATTTCTTTAAACAACGAGTATCTAATGATCATTAGCATCTGTTACAAGTATTTTCCGCTTAATCACTCATTAATGTGAGCTTCTCTTGATTTCCTTCTAACAAGGCTGGACATTTTGTTGTAATCACTCATTGTCACTTGATATTGTTGAAAATACCTTGTGTACAAACTATAAGCACTCTATTCATGTTAACAAGCACAAGTACACTTCCTTGGAATTAGGAAACCGTTCAATTTCATTAAAGAACGAGTATCTAATGATCATTAGCATTTGTTACAAGTATTTTGAGCTTAATCACTCATTATTGTGTGCTTCTCCTGATTTCCTTCTAACACGGCTGGACCTTTTGTTGTAATCACTCATTCTCACTTGATTATGTTGAAAATACCTTGTGTACAAACAATAGGCACTCTATTCATGTTAACAAGCACAAGTACACTTCCTTGGAATTAGGAAACCGTTCAATTTCATTAAACAACGAGGATCTAATGATCCTTAGCTTTTCTTACAAGTATTTTCAGCTTAATCACTCATTAATGTGTGCTTCTCATGCTTTCCTTCTAACAAGGCTGGACTTTTTGTTGTAGTCATTGATTCTCACTTGATTATGTTGAAAATACCTTGTGGACAAACACAATGCACTCTATTCTTGTTAACAAGCACATCTACACTTCCTCGGAATTAGGAAACAAATCAATTTCATTAAACAAGGAGTATCTAATGATCATTAGCATTTCTTACAAATATTTTCAGCTTAATCACTCATTAATGTGTGCTTCTCTTGATTTCCTTCTAACAAGGCTGGACTTTTTGTTGTAATCACTCATTCTCACTTGATTACGTTGAAAAAACCTAGCATACAAACAATATGGACACTATTCATGTTAACAAGCACGTCTACACTTGGAATTTGGAAACCATTCAATTTCATTGAACAACGAGTATCTAATGATCATTAGCATTTGTTACAAGTATTTTAAGCTTAATCACTCATTAATGTGTGCTTCTCATGCTTTCCTTCTAACAAGGCTGGACTTTTTGTTGTAGTCATTGATTCTCACTTGATTATGTTGAAAATACTTTGTGGACAAACACAATGCACTCTATTCTTGTTAACAAGCACATCTACACTTCCTCGGAATTAGGAAACAAATCAATTTCATCAAACAAGGAGTATCTAATGATCATTAGCATTTCTTACAAATATTTTCAGCTTAATCACTCATTAATGTGTGCTTCTCTTGATTTCCTTCTAACAAGGCTGGACTTTTTGTTGTAATCACTCATTCTCACTTGATTACGTTGAAAATACCTTGTGTACAAACATGAAGCACTCTATTCTAGTTAACAAGCACATCTACACTTCCTAGGAATTAGGAAACCATTCAATTTCATTAAACAACGAGTATCTAATGATCATTAGCATTTGTTACAAGTATTTTCGGCTTAACGACTCATTAATGTGTGCTTCTCTTCATTTCCTTCTAACAAGGCTGGACTTTTTGTTGTAGTCACTGATTCTCACTTGATTATGTTGAAAATACCTTGTGTACAGACACAAAGGACTCTATTCTTGTTAACAAGCACATCTACACTTCTTAGGAATGAGGAAACCATTCAATTTCATTAAACAATGAGTATCTAATGATCCTTAGCATTTGTTACAAGTATTTTCAGCTTAATCACTCATTAATGTGTGCTTCTCTTGATTTCCTTCTCAGAAGGCAGGACTTTTTGTTGTAATCACTCATTCTCTGTTGTTTACGTTGAAAAAACCTTGCGTACAAACAATATGGACACTATTCATGTTAACAAGCACATCTACCCTACCTTGGAATTTGGAAACCATTGAATTTCATTAAACAACGAGTATCTAATGATCATTAGCATTTGTTACAAGTATTTTAAGCTTAATCACTCATTAATGTGTGCTTCTCTTGATTTCCTTCTAACAAGGCTGGACTTTTTGTTGTAATCACTCATTCTCACTTGATTATGTTGAAAATACCTTGTGTACAAACACTAAGCACTTTATTCTTGTTCACAAGCACATCTACACATCCTAGGAAATAGGAAACCATTCGATTTCATTAAACAACGTGTATGTAATGATCATTAGCATTTCTTAAATGTATTTTCAGCTTAATCACTCATTAATGTGTGCTTCTCTTGATTTCCTTCTAACAAGGCTGGACTTTTTGTTGTAATCACTCATTCTCACTTGATTATGTTGAAAATACCTTGTGTACAAACACAAAGCACTCTATTCTTGTTAACAAGCACATCAACACTTCCTATGAATTAGGAAACCATTCAATTTCATTAAACAACGAGTATCTAAGGATCATTAGCATTTCTTAAATGTATTTTCAGCTTAATCACTCATTAATGTGTGCTTCTCTTGATTTCCTTCTAACAAGGCTGGACTTTTTGTTGTAGTCACTGATTCTCACTTGATTATGCTGAAAATACCTTGTGTACAAACAGAAAGCACTCTATTCAAGTTAACAAGCACATCTACAATTCCTAGGAATTAGCAAACCATTCAATTTCATTAAACAACGAGTATCTAATGATCATTAGCATTTCTTACAAGTATTTTCAGCTTAATCACTCATTAATGTGTGCTTCTCTTCATTTCCTTCAAAGAAGGCTGGACCTTTTGTTGTAATCACTCATTCTCACTTGATTATGTTGGAAATACCTTGTGTACAAACTATAAGCACTCTATTCGTGTTAACAAGCACAAGTACACTTCCTTGGAATTAGGAAACCGTTCAATTTCATTAAACAACGAGTATCTAATGATCATTAGCATTTGTTACAAGTGTTTTCGGCTTAATCACTCATTAATGTGTGCTTCTCTTGACTTCCTTCTAACAAGGCTGGACCTTTTGTTGTAATCACTCATTCTCACTTGATTATGTTGAAAATACCTTGTGTACAAACACTAAGCACTCTATTCTTGTTAACAAGACATCTACACATCCTAGGAATTAGGAAACCATTCAATTTCATTAAACAACGAGTCTCTAATGATCATTAGCATTTGTTACAAGTATTTTCAGCTTACTCACTCATTAATGTGTGCTTCTCTTGATTTCCCTCTAACAAGGCTGGACTTTTTGTTGTAGTCACTGATTCTCACTTGATTATGTTGAAAATACCTTGTGTACAAACACAAAGCACTGTATTCATGTTAACAAGCACATCTACAATTCCTAGGAATTAGGAAACCATTCAATTTCATTAAACAACGAGTATCTAATGATCATTAGCATTTGTTACAAGTATTTTCAGCTTAATCACTCATTAATGTGTGCTTCTCTTGATTTCCTTCTAACAAGGCTGGACTTTTTGTTGTAATCACTCATTCTCACTTGATTACATTGAAAAAACCTTGCATACAAACAATATGGACACTATTCATGTTAACAAGCACGTCTACACTTCCTTGGAATTTGGAAACCATTCAATTTCATTGAACAACGAGTATCTAATGATCATTGGCATTTGTTACAAGTATTTTAAGCTTAATCACTCATTAATCTGTGCTTCTGTTGATTTCCTTCCAACAAGGCTGGACTTTTTGTTGTAATCACTCATTCTCACTTGATTATGTTGAAAATACCTTGTGTACAAACACTAAGCACTTTATTCTTGTTCACAAGCACATCTACACATCCTAGGAAATAGGAAACCATTCGATTTCATTAAACAACGTTTATGTAATGATCATTAGCATTTCTTAAATGTATTTTCAGCTTAATCACTCATTAATGTGTGCTTCTCTTGATTTCCTTCTAACAAGGCTGGACTTTTTGTTGTAGTCACTGATTCTCACTTGATTATGTTGAAAATACCTTCTGTACAAACACAAAGCACTCTATTCTTGTTAACAAGCACATCTACACTTCCTAGGAATTAGGAAACTATTCAATTTCATTAAACAACGAGTATCTAACGATCATTAGCATTTGTTACAAGTATTTTCAGCCTAATCACTCATTAATGTGTGCTTCTCTTGATTTCCTTCTAACAAGGCCGGACCTTTTTGTTGCAATCACTGATTCTCACTTGATTATGTTGAAAATACCTTGTGTACAAGCACAAAGCACTCCATTCTTGTAAACAAGCACATCTACACTTCCTAGGAATTAGAAAACAATTCAATTTCTTTAAACAACGAGTATCTAATGATCATTAGCATTTGTCACAAGTATTTTCAGCTTAATGACTCATTAATGTGTGCTTCTCTTGATTTCCTTCTCACAAGGCAGGACTTTTTGTTGTAATCACTCATTCTCACTTGTTTATGTTGAAAATACCTTGCGTACAAACAATAAGGACACTATTCAAGTTAAGAAGCACATCTACTCTCCCTCGGAATTAGGAAACCATTCAATTTCATTAAACAACGAGTATCTAATGATCATTAGCATTTGTTACAAGTATTTTCAGCTTCATCACTCATTAATGTGTGCTTCTCTTGATTTCCTCCTAACGAGGCTGGGCTTTTTGTTGTAATCATCATTCTCATTGATTATGTTTGCAAAATACTTGTGTAACAAACACTAAGCACTCTTATTCTTGTTAACAAGCACCATCTTACCACTTTCCTCAGGAATTAATGGGGAAACCTATCAATCTCATTACAACAACTGAGTAGTCTAATGATCTTAATTAGGGCATTTGTATAGCAGCGTATTTTTCAGTTTTAATCACTCATTAAAGTGCGCTTCTCTGATTATCCATCTAACACAGGCTGGACCTTTTCTTGTATATCACTGATTCTCACTTGATTATGTTGAAAGTACCTATGATGTGTATGAGCAACCAATAGACAGTCACCTCTATTCTTCGTTTGAACAAGACCACAACCTACCACTTCCCTTTGGAGATTATATAGACCGTTTCAATCTTCATTAAAACAACGAGTATCTAATGATCATTTAGCAATATTCTTACAGAGTATTCTCGCTTAATCACTGGTCACTATATGTGGTGTTCTATTTGATATTCCTTCTAACAAGGCTGGATCTTTTGTTGTAATCACTGATTCTCACTTGATAATGTTGAAAATACCTTGTGTACAAACACTAAGCACTCTATTCTTCTTAACAAGCACATCTACACTGATGCGGAAAACCCCAAAAAGACGTGCTTAGGGACCCAACGCACACAATGAATCAAAGAACAACCAGGAAAGCTAAATCAGGGTTTAATAACACAAACCCTAGACCCAAAATTCGAAGGAACACGAACCTAGGGTATCCAAGATGGATATGGACGCCACACTCCAGAAGAGGAAGGAATTGGGAGTGATAAGTCGGTTTGAACGCCACAAGAAGAAAACCTCTTGATAAGTTCTTTAGTTCTCAAAAGAACCGAAGGAGAAACCCTTGCTTTCTATTTCACTGAAAGTTGTCTTATATCTTGATTGTCTGATTTCCAAGCTTACAAGGTATAAAACTCCTAATTTGGAGTTACTACTATTATTACTCCTAACACTTTAATTACTCTAATGATATTAATAAGGCATGGACTCTCTTCCAAGTTTTAAATTCGCACCATTTGAAGTTGGGTTGGCCTGAGCGTCCTGAATCAGCCCATTTAGTGCTTCTTTAATCTTCTGGCCCTAGCTCGTGTTATTGGGCCTTCTGGAATGTGCAATGGACCTCTTGCATCCATTGAAGCCCTAGCTCGTGTTATTGGCCTTCTAGAATGTGCAATGGACCTCTTGCATCAATTGAATCTCTAACTCGTGTTATTCGGCCTTTTGGAATGTGCAATGGACTTTTTTCATTTTCTGAAGCCTTCCACCCTTCATGTCTACGGTTCTATCATACACTTCTAGGAATTAAGAAACCATTCAATTTCACTACACAACGAGTATCTAATGATCATTAGCATTTCTTACAAGTATTTTCGGCTTAATCACTCCTTAAAGTGCGCTTTCTTGATTTCCTTCTAACAAGGCTGCACCTTTTTGNTCAGCATATAAAAAGGGCTGGCTAGCAGATTTGGACGAATTTCCTTTAATAAACCCATCTTATTAGCTAGGGTTTTTAGGGGTTAGCACATAAAAAGGGTGGCTGCAAGGGAGGACGGCAGAAGATGAATGTATGAGCTATTTTCTCCAGTTCTTTGAGAACTAATTCTGAACTTTCATACTTGAGTGTGTTGGTTCAATATACTTATCTTCTTCAACGTTTTGTTGTTGGGAGTGGCGTCTAAATCTTATAGTTCTGGTTCATGGTTGTTTATAATCATTGGGTCAGAACTCCAAAATCCTTAACCTTTGTTAGAACGATCCTATATCAACATTGTGCTGGGTTCCGTTTACAAATAATCGGAGTTCATATCATACACACCCTAGGAAATTCAGAAACCATTCGATTTCACTAACAACGAGTATCTAATGATCATTAGCATTTGTTACAAGTATTTTAAGCTTAATAACTCATTAATGTGTGCTTCTCTTGATTTCCTTCTAACAAGGCATGGAACTTTTTGTTTGTAAGTCACTGATTCTCACTTGATTATGTTGAAAATACCTTGTGTACAAACACAAGCACTCTATTCTTGTTAACAAGCACATCCACACTTGCCTAGGAATTAGGAAACCATTCAATTATCATTAAAACACGAGCATCTAATGATCATTAGCATTTGTTACAGGTATTTTCAGCTTAATGACTCAATAATGTGTCTTCTCTTCATTTCCTTCTAACAAGGCAGGACCTTTTGTTGTAGTCACTGATTCTCACTTGATTATGTTGAAAATACCTTGTGTACAGACACAAAGGGCTCTATTCTTGTTAACAAGCACATCTACACTTCCTAGGAATTAGGAAACCATTCAATTTCATTAAACAACGAGTATCTAACGATCATTAGCATTTCTTAAATGTATTTTCAGCTTAATCACTCATTAATGTTGCTTCTCTTGATTTCCTTCTAACAAGGCTGGACTTTTTCTTGTAGTCACTGATTCTCACTTGATTATGCTGAAAATACCTTGTGTACAAACAGAAAGCACTCTATTCAAGTTAACAAGCACATCTACAATTCCTAGGAATTAGCAAACCATTCAATTTCATTAAACAACGAGTATCTAATGATATTAGCATTTCTTACAAGTATTTTCAGCTTAATCACCCATTAATGTGTGCTTCTCTTCATTTCCTTCAAACAAGGCTGGACCTTTTGTTGTAATCACTCATTCTCACTTGATTATGTTGGAAATACCTTGTGTACAAACTATAAGGCACTCTATTCGTGTTAACAAGCACAAGTACACTTCCTTGGAATTAGGAAACCGTTCAATTTCATTCAAACAACGAGTATCTAATGATCATTAGCATTTGTTACAAGTGTTTTCCGGCTTAATCACTCATTAATGTATGCTTCTCTTGACTTCCTTCTAACAAGGCTGGACCTTTTGTTGTAATCACTCATTCTCACTTGATCATGTTTGAAAATACCTTGTGTACAAAACACTAAGCACTCTATTCTTGTTAACAAGACATCTACACATCCTAGGAATTAGGAAACCATTCAATTTCGTTAAACAATGAGTATCTAATGATCATTAGCATTCCTTACAAGTATTTTCAGCTTAATCACTCATTAATGTGTGCTCTCTTGATTTCCTTCTAACAAGGCTGGACTTTTTGTTGTAGTCACTGATTCTCACTTGATTATGTTGAAAATACCTTGTGTACAAACACAAAGCACTGTATTCATGTTAACAAGCACATCTACAATTCCTAGGAATTAGGAAACCATTCAATTTCATTAAACAACAAGTATCTAATGATCATTAGCATTTCTTACAAGTATTTTCAGCTTAATCACTCATTAATGTGTGCTTCTCTTGATTTCCTTCTAACAAGGCTGGACGTTTGTTGCAATCACTGATTCTCACTTGATTATGTTGAAAATACCCTGTGTGCAAAAACAAAGCACTCTATTCTTGTTAACAAAGCACATCTACACTTCCTAGGAATTAGAAAACCATTCAATTTCTTTAAACAACGAGTATCTAATGATCATTAGCATCTGTTACAAGTATTTTCCGCTTAATCACTCATTAATGTGAGCTTCTCTTGATTTCCTTCTAACAAGGCTGGACCTTTTGTTGTAATCACTCATTGTCACTTGATATTGTTGAAAGTACCTTGTGTACAAACAATAAGCACTCTATTCATGTTAACAAGCACAAGTACACTTCCTTGAATTAGGAAACCGTTCAATTTCATTAAAGAACGAGTATCTAATGATCATTAGCATTTGTTACAAGTATTTTCAGCTTAATCACTCATTATTGTGTGCTTCTCCTGATTTCCTTCTAACACGGCTGGACCTTTTGTTGTAATCACTCATTCTCACTTGATTATGTTGAAAATACCTTGTGTACAAACACTAAGCACTCTATTCATGTTAACAAGCGCATCTACCTTCCTTGGAATTAGGAAACCATTCAATTTCATTAAACAACGAGTATGTATGATCATTAGCATTTCTTACAAGTATTTTCGTCTTAATCACTCATCTAATATGTGCTTCTCTTGATTTCATTGTGACAAGGCCTGGACCTTTTGTTGTAATCACTCATTCTCACTTGATTATGTTGAAAATACCTTGTGTACAAACACATAGGCACTCTATTCTTGTTAACAAGCACAAGTACACTTCCTTGGAATTAGGAAACATTCAATTTCATTAAAGAACGAGTATCTAATGATCATTAGCATTTCTTAACAAGTATTTTCACCTTATCACTCATTAATGTGTGCTTCTCTTGATTTCCTTCTAACAAGGCTGGACTTTTGTTGTAATCACGTCATTCTCACTTGATTATGTTGAAAATACCTTGGTTACAAACAACAAGCAACTCTATTCTTGTTAACAAGCACATCTACACTCCTATGAATTAAGAAACCATTCAATTTCATTAAACAACGAGTATCTAATGATCATTAGCATTTCTTACAAGTATTTTCAGCTTAATCACTCTTAATGTGTGCTTCTCTTGATTTCCTTCTAACAAGGCTCGACTTTTTGTTGTAATCACTCATTCTCACTTGATTATGTTGAAAATACCTTGTGTACAAACACTAAGCACTCTATTCTTGTTGACAAGCACATCTACACATCCTACGGAATTAGGAAACCAATCGATTTCATTAAACAAGGAGTATCTAATGATCATTAGCATTTGTTACAAGTATTTTCAGCTTAATCACTCATTAATGTGTGCTTCTCTTGATTTCCTTCTAACAAGGCTGGACTTTTTGTTGTAATCACTGATTCTCACTTGATTACGTTGAAAATACCTTGTGTACAAACACAAAGCACTCTATTCTTGTTAACAAGCACATCTACACTTCCTAGGAATTAGGAAACCATTCAATTTCATTAAACAACGAGTATCTAATGATCATTAGCATTTGTTACAAGTATTTTCGGCTTAATCGACTCATTAATGTGTGCTTCTCTTCATTTCCTTCTAACAAGGCTGGACTTTTTGTTGTAGTCACTGATTCTCACTTGATTATGTTGAAAATACCTTGTGTACAGACACAAAGGACTCTATTCTTGTTAACAAGCACATCTACACTTCTTAGGAATGAGGAAACCATTCAATTTCATTAAACAATGAGTATCTAATGATCCTTAGCATTTGTTACAAGTATTTTCAGCTTAATCACTCATTAATGTGTGCTTCTCTTGATTTCCTTCTCAGAAGGCAGGACTTTTTGTTGTAATCACTCATTCTCTGTTGTTTACGTTGAAAAAACCTTGCGTACAAACAATATGGACACTATTCATGTTAACAAGCACATCTACCCTACCTTGGAATTTGGAAACCATTGAATTTCATTAAACAACGAGTATCTAATGATCATTAGCATTTGTTACAAGTATTTTAAGCTTAATCACTCATTAATGTGTGCTTCTCTTGATTTCCTTCTAACAAGGCTGGACTTTTTGTTGTAATCACTCATTCTCACTTGATTATGTTGAAAATACCTTGTGTACAAACACTAAGCACTTTATTCTTGTTCACAAGCACATCTACACATCCTAGGAAATAGGAAACCATTCGATTTCATTAAACAACGTGTATGTAATGATCATTAGCATTTCTTAAATGTATTTTCAGCTTAATCACTCATTAATGTGTGCTTCTCTTGATTTCCTTCTAACAAGGCTGGACTTTTTGTTGTAATCACTCATTCTCACTTGATTATGTTGAAAATACCTTGTGTACAAACACAAAGCACTCTATTCTTGTTAACAAGCACATCAACACTTCCTATGAATTAGGAAACCATTCAATTTCATTAAACAACGAGTATCTAAGGATCATTAGCATTTCTTAAATGTATTTTCAGCTTAATCACTCATTAATGTGTGCTTCTCTTGATTTCCTTCTAACAAGGCTGGACTTTTTGTTGTAGTCACTGATTCTCACTTGATTATGCTGAAAATACCTTGTGTACAAACAGAAAGCACTCTATTCAAGTTAACAAGCACATCTACAATTCCTAGGAATTAGCAAACCATTCAATTTCATTAAACAACGAGTATCTAATGATCATTAGCATTTCTTACAAGTATTTTCAGCTTAATCACTCATTAATGTGTGCTTCTCTTCATTTCCTTCAAAGAAGGCTGGACCTTTTGTTGTAATCACTCATTCTCACTTGATTATGTTGGAAATACCTTGTGTACAAACTATAAGCACTCTATTCGTGTTAACAAGCACAAGTACACTTCCTTGGAATTAGGAAACCGTTCAATTTCATTAAACAACGAGTATCTAATGATCATTAGCATTTGTTACAAGTGTTTTCGGCTTAATCACTCATTAATGTGTGCTTCTCTTGACTTCCTTCTAACAAGGCTGGACCTTTTGTTGTAATCACTCATTCTCACTTGATTATGTTGAAAATACCTTGTGTACAAACACTAAGCACTCTATTCTTGTTAACAAGACATCTACACATCCTAGGAATTAGGAAACCATTCAATTTCATTAAACAACGAGTCTCTAATGATCATTAGCATTTGTTACAAGTATTTTCAGCTTACTCACTCATTAATGTGTGCTTCTCTTGATTTCCCTCTAACAAGGCTGGACTTTTTGTTGTAGTCACTGATTCTCACTTGATTATGTTGAAAATACCTTGTGTACAAACACAAAGCACTGTATTCATGTTAACAAGCACATCTACAATTCCTAGGAATTAGGAAACCATTCAATTTCATTAAACAACGAGTATCTAATGATCATTAGCATTTGTTACAAGTATTTTCAGCTTAATCACTCATTAATGTGTGCTTCTCTTGATTTCCTTCTAACAAGGCTGGACTTTTTGTTGTAATCACTCATTCTCACTTGATTACATTGAAAAACCTTGCATACAAACAATATGGACACTATTCATGTTAACAAGCACGTCTACACTTCCTTGGAATTTGGAAACCATTCAATTTCATTGAACAACGAGTATCTAATGATCATTGGCATTTGTTACAAGTATTTTAAGCTTAATCACTCATTAATCTGTGCTTCTGTTGATTTCCTTCCAACAAGGCTGGACTTTTTGTTGTAATCACTCATTCTCACTTGATTATGTTGAAAATACCTTGTGTACAAACACTAAGCACTTTATTCTTGTTCACAAGCACATCTACACATCCTAGGAAATAGGAAACCATTCGATTTCATTAAACAACGTTTATGTAATGATCATTAGCATTTCTTAAATGTATTTTCAGCTTAATCACTCATTAATGTGTGCTTCTCTTGATTTCCTTCTAACAAGGCTGGACTTTTTGTTGTAGTCACTGATTCTCACTTGATTATGTTGAAAATACCTTCTGTACAAACACAAAGCACTCTATTCTTGTTAACAAGCACATCTACACTTCCTAGGAATTAGGAAACTATTCAATTTCATTAAACAACGAGTATCTAACGATCATTAGCATTTGTTACAAGTATTTTCAGCCTAATCACTCATTAATGTGTGCTTCTCTTGATTTCCTTCTAACAAGGCCGGACCTTTTTGTTGCAATCACTGATTCTCACTTGATTATGTTGAAAATACCTTGTGTACAAGCACAAAGCACTCCATTCTTGTAAACAAGCACATCTACACTTCCTAGGAATTAGAAAACAATTCAATTTCTTTAAACAACGAGTATCTAATGATCATTAGCATTTGTCACAAGTATTTTCAGCTTAATGACTCATTAATGTGTGCTTCTCTTGATTTCCTTCTCACAAGGCAGGACTTTTTGTTGTAATCACTCATTCTCACTTGTTTATGTTGAAAATACCTTGCGTACAAACAATAAGGACACTATTCAAGTTAAGAAGCACATCTACTCTCCCTCGGAATTAGGAAACCATTCAATTTCATTAAACAACGAGTATCTAATGATCATTAGCATTTGTTACAAGTATTTTCAGCTTCATCACTCATTAATGTGTGCTTCTCTTGATTTCCTCCTAACGAGGCTGGGCTTTTTGTTGTAATCACTCATTCTCAATTGATTATGTTGAAAATACCTTGTGTACAAACACTAAGCACTCTATTCTTGTTAACAAGCACATCTACACTTCCTAGGAATTAGGAAACTATCCAATTTCATTAAACAACGAGTATCTAATGATCATTAGCATTTGTTACACGTATTTTCAGTTTAATCACTCATTAAAGTGCGCTTCTCTTGATTTCCTTCTAACAAGGCTGGACCTTTTCTTGTAATCACTGATTCTCACTTGATTATGTTGAAAATACCATGTGTACACACAATAAGCACTCTATTCTTGTTAACAAGCACAACTACACTTCCTTGGAATTATGAACCGTTCAATTTCATTAAACAACGAGTATCTAATGATCATTAGCATTTCTTACAAGTATTCTCAGCTTAATCACTCACTAATGTGTGCTTCTATTGATTTCCTTCTAACAAGGCTGGATCTTTTGTTGTAATCACTGATTCTCACTTGATAATGTTGAAAATACCTTGTGTACAAACACTAAGCACTCTATTCTTCTTAACAAGCACATCTACACTGATGCGGAAAACCCCAAAAAGACGTGGCTTAGGGACCCAACGCACACAATGAATCAAAGAACAACCAGGAAAGCTAAATCAGGGTTTAATAACACAAACCCTAGACCCAAAATTCGAAGGAACACGAACCTAGGGTATCCAAGATGGATATGGACGCCACACTCCAGAAGAGGAAGGAATTGGGAGTGATAAGTCGGTTTGAACGCCACAAGAAGAAAACCTCTTGATAAGTTCTTTAGTTCTCAAAAGAACCGAAGGAGAAACCCTTGCTTTCTATTTCACTGAAAGTTGTCTTATATCTTGATTGTCTGATTTCCAAAGCTTACAAGGGGTATAAACTCCTAATTTGGAGTTACTACTATTATTACTCCTAACACTTTAATTACTCTAATGATATTAATAAGGCATGGACTCTCTTCCAAGTTTAAATTCGCACCATTTGAAGTTGGGTTGGCCTGAGCGTCCTGAATCAGCCCATTTAGTGCTTCTTTAATCTTTCTGGCCCTAGCTCGTGTTATTGGGCCTTCTGGAATGTGCAATGGACCTCTTGCATCCATTGAAGCCCTAGCTCGTGTTATTGGGCCTTCTAGAATGTGCAATGGACCTCTTGCATCAATTGAATCTCTAACTCGTGTTATTCGGCCTTTTGGAATGTGCAATGGACTTTTTTCATTTTCTGAAGCCTTCCACCCTTCATGTCTACGGTTCTCATCATACACTTCCTAGGAATTAAGAAACCATTCAATTTCACTACACAACGAGTATCTAATGATCATTAGCATTTCTTACAAGTATTTTCGGCTTAATCACTCCTTAAAGTGCGCTTCTCTTGATTTCCTTCTAACAAGGCTGCACCTTTTGTTGTAATCACTGATTCTCACTTGATTATGTTGAAAATACCATGTGTACACACAATAAGCACTCTATTCATGTTAACAAGCACAACTACACTTCCCTGGAATTAGGAAACCGTTCAATTTCATTAAAGAATGAGTATCTAATCATCATTACCATTTCTTACATGTATTTTCAGCTTAATCACTCACTAATGTGTGGTTCTCTTGATTTCCTTCTAACAAGGCTGGAGCTTCTGTTGTAATCACTGATTCTCAGTTGATTATGTTGAAAACACCTTGTGTACAAACACTAAGTACTCTATTTTTGTTAACAAGCACATCTACACTTCTTAGGAATTAGGATACCATTCAATTTCATTAAACAACGAGTGTCTAATGATAATTAGCAGTTGTTACAAGTATTTTCGGCTTAGTCACTCATTAATGTGTGCTTCTCTTGATTTCCTTCTAACAAGGCTGGACTTTTTGTTGTAATCACTCATTCTCACTTGATTATGTTGAAAATACCTTGTGTACAAACACAAAGCACTCTATTCTTGTTAACAAGCACATCTACACATCCTAGGAATTAGGAATCCATTCAATTTCATTAAACAACGAGTATCTAATGATCACTAGCTTTTGTTACAAGTATTTTCTGCTTAATCACTCATTAATGTGTGCTTCCCTTGATTTCCTTCTAACAAGGCCGGTCTTTTTGTTGTAATCACTCATTCTCACTTGTTTATGTTGAAAATACCTTGCGTACAAACAATAAGGACACTATTCGTGTTAACAAGCACATCTACACTACCTTGGAATTAGGAAACCATTCAATTTCGTTAAACAACGAGTATATAATGATCATTAGCATTTCTTACAAGTATTTTCAGCTTAATCACTCATTAAAGTGTGCATCTCTTGATGTCCTTCTAACAAGACTGAACCTTTTGTTGTAATCACTCATTCTCACTTGTTTATCATGAAAATACCTTGCGTACAAACAATAAGGACACTATTCATGTTAACAAGCACATCTACACTACCTTAGAATTAGGAAACCATTCAATTTCATTAAACGACGAGTATCTGAAGATCCTTAGCATTTGTTACAAGTATTTTCAGCTTAATCACTCATTAATGTGTGCTTCTCTTGATTTCCTTCTAACAAGGCTGGACTTTTTGTTGTAATCACTCATTCTCAATTGATTATGTTGAAAATACCTTGTGTACAAACACTAAGCACTCTATTCTTGTTAACAAGCACATCTACACTTCCTAGGAATTAGGAAACCATTCAATTTCATTAAACGACGAGTATCTAATGATCATTAGCATTTCTTACAAGTATTTTCAGCTTAATCACTCATTAATGTGTGCTTCTCTTGATTTCCTTCTAACATGCCCGGACCTTTTGTTGTAATCAGTCATTCTCACTTCTTTCTGTGGAAAATGCCTTGCCTACAAACAATCAGCACTCTGTCCATGTTAACAAGCACATCTAAACTACCTTGGAATTAGGAAACCATTCAATTTCATTAAACAATGAGTATCTAATGATAATTAGCATTTGTTACAAGTATTTTCAGCTTAATCACTCATTAATGTGTGCGCCTCTTGATTTCCTTCAAACATGGCTGGACTTCTTGTTGTTATCAGTCATTCTCACTTGATTATGTCGAAAATACTTTGTGCAGAAACACTAAGCACTCTATTCTTGTTAACAAGCACATGTACAATTCCTAGGAATTAGGAAACCATTCAATTTCATTAAACAACGAGTATCGAATGATCATTAGCTTTTGTTACACGTATTTTCAGCTTAGTCACTCATTAATGTGTGCTTCTCTTGATTTCCTTCTAACAAGGCTGGGCTTTTTGTTGTAATCACTCATTCTCACTTGATTATGTTGAAAACACCTTGTGTACAAACACTAAGCACTCTATTCTTGTTAACAAGCACATCTACACTTCCTAGGAATTAGGAAACGATTCAATTTCACTAAGCAACGAGCATCTAATGATCATTAGCATTTCTTACATGTATTTTGGGCTTAATCACTCATTAATGTGTGCTTCTCTTGATTTCCTTCAAACAAGGCTGGACCTTTTGTTGTAATCGCTGATTCTCACTTGATTATGTTGAAAATACCTTGTGTACCAACACAAAGTGCTCTATTCTTGTTAACAAGCACATCTACACTTCCTAGGAATTAGGGAACCATTCAATTTCATTAAACAACGAGTATCTAATGATCATTAGCATTTGTTACAACTATTTTCAGCTTAATCACTCATTAAAGTGTGCTTCTCTTGATGTCCTTCTAACAAGGCTGAACCTTTTGTTGTAATCACTCATTCTCACTTGTTTATCATGAAAATACCTTGCGTACAAACAATAAGGACACTATTCATGTTAACAAGCACATCTACACTACCTTAGAATTAGGAAACCATTCAATTTCATTAAACGACGAGTATCTGAAGATCCTTAGCATTTGTTACAAGTATTTTCAGCTTAATCACTCATTAATGTGTGCTTCCCTTGATTTCCTTCTAACAAGGCTGGACTTTTTGTTGTAATCACTCATTCTCAATTGATTATGTTGAAAATACCTTGTGTACAAACACTAAGCACTCTATTCTTGTTAACAAGCACATCTACACTTCCTAGGTATCTTATTATTTTGTGTAGAAGTAATACTATGACATCCAAAGACAAAGGTGCAGCTCAGGAGGGAGCTGGTGATGTGTCCTTCATGATCAAAGCTATGCAACAACAATTTGAGCGTATGAATACCAGATTTGATGATATGAGGGAAAGGATGGAGGAGCAATCTAATACTATAGCAGAGTTGCAAAGGAGGCATGGGGAGTATGAGGCTCCTAAAGCAAGAAGGCAGTTGAGACGTGCCTATGACCATGAAGATGATGTAGAAGATGATGAAATTGATGATCAAACTACTGCGGTCCGAACTGCTAACAATAGAAGGGATCAAAGAGAATTTGGGAGGCAAGGCACCTATGACCATAATTTGGGCAGTATTAAAATGACACTTCCTCCATTCCAAGGTAAGAATGATCCTGATGCATACCTAGAATGGGAGAAGAAGGTTGAGTTGGTTTTTGATTGCCACAACTATTCCGAGGAGAAAAAGGTAAAGCTTGCTGCAGTTGAATTCACTGATTATGCTATTATTTGGTGGGATCAACTTGTTTTGACTAGGAGAAGGAATCGTGAGCGGCCTATTGATACATGGGAGGAGATGAAGGCTATCATGAGGAGGAGGTTTGTCCCTAATCACTATTACAGGGAGCTGTACCAAAGGCTGCAAAGGCTCACTCAGGGCACCAAAAGTGTGGAGGGATTACCACAAGGAGATGGAGATTACCATGATTCGGGCGAATGTAGAAGAAGATAGAGAAGCAACCATGGCTCGATTTCTGCAAGGGCTAAATGGGGACATAGCAAACGTGGTTGAATTGCAACACTATGTGGAATTAGAAGACATGGTACACATGGCCATGAAAGTTGAAAGGCAACTCAAACGAAAGGGTTCCACACGGTTTGGGCAGAACTCAGGATCTACCTCATCTTGGAAGCCAAATTGGAATAAAAGGGACGAGATGACCAACTACAAGTCCAAAGCCGAGCTATCCAAGTACAAGAATGTGGGTTCTAGCAAGGAGGCAGGTAATTCTGACCCCCAACCAAGTAGAAATAGAGATGTTAAATGTTTTAAGTGTTTGGGCAGGGGTCACATTGCATCTCGATGTCCAAATAAGCGTGCAATGATCTTGAGAAGTAATGGTGAAGTTGAAACTGAAAGTGAATCAGATGATGATTCTATGCCATCATCAGAGGGTGAAAGTGATGGAGAAGAGTATCCAGTTAATGGAGTAGCTCTTGTTACAAGGCGAGCATTGAATGTGCAAGTAAAGGAAGAAAATGAGGTGCAACGAGATAACATCTTTCAGACGAGGTGTCTCATCAAAGATAAGGTATGTAGTATGATTATTGATGGTGGGAGTTGCACTAATGTTGCTAGCACAACTATGGTTGAGAAGTTGGATTTACCTACTATGAACCATCCTAGGCCATATAAGCTTCAATGGCTGAATGACAGTGGTGAAGTCAAGGTAAATAAGCAAGTGCTCATATCATTTTCTATCGGAAGGTACCGTGATGAAATTTTATGTGATGTTGTACCTATGCATGTGGGCCATATTCTATTAGGAAGACCATGGCAATTTGATAGGCGAGTTATGCATGATGGCTTCAAGAACCGATATTCCTTTGTAATGAATAAAAAACCCGTCACTCTTGTACCATTATCACCTCAACAAGCTTATGAGGATCAATTAAGGATTAAAAATGAGAGTGAACAGAAAAGAAAGATTGATAAAAGAGAAAGTTTCTATGCAAAAGGGAGTGATGTCAAAAGAGCATTCTATGCCAAACAACCTATGATCGTACTTCTGTACAAGGAGGCTTATTTTAACACTAACAAGTTTGACCCATCTTTGCCTAGTGTTGTTGTTGCTCTATTGCAGGAATTTGAAGATGTATTCCCTGATGATGTTCCAAGTGGATTGCCACCTAATAGAGGAATTGAGCATCAAATTGATTTCATCCCAGGTGCATCCATCCCTAACCGGCCAGCATATAAGAGTAATCCTAAGGAGACAAAGGAGCTTCAAAGGCAGGTTGAGGAGCTTATTTCCAAAGGATATGTGAGGGAAAGCATGAGTCCATGTGCTGTTCCTGTCCTACTTGTACCCAAGAAAGATGGGACTTGGAGGATGTGTGTTGATTGTCGAGCAATCAACAAAATCACTGTAAAGTATCGTCATCCCATACCTAGATTAGATGACATGTTGGATGAATTGCATGGTTCCTGTGTCTTTTCTAAGATTGATTTGAAAAGCGGATATCATCAGATTAGGATGAGAGAGGGAGATGAGTGGAAAACAGCTTTCAAAACTAAGTACGGTCTGTATGAATGGCTTGTTATGCCATTTGGTCTCACTAATGCACCAAGCACTTTTATGCGACTAATGAATCATGTTTTGCGTCCATTCATTGGTAAATTTGTGGTTGTGTATTTTGATGATATTTTGGTCTATAGTAAAACCCTAGAAGAGCATCTTGATCATTTACGTTCCATTGTAAGTGTTTTACGTTCTGAAAAATTGTATGCTAACTTAAGGAAATGTTCCTTTTGTACTAATCAGATCACATTTCTTGGCTATGTGGTGAGTTCTAAAGGTGTTGAGGTTGACGAGGAAAAAGTTAAGGCAATTCGTGATTGGCCTACACCTAAGTCAATTAGTGATGTGCGTAGCTTTCATGGTCTAGCTAGTTTCTATAGACGCTTTGTTAGGGACTTTAGCACCATTGCTGCACCACTCACTGAGCTTATAAAAAAGAACACGAGTTTTAGGTGGGGTAGTGACCAAGACAAGGCTTTTAATTGCATAAAGGAAAAATTAAGTTCTGCACCCCTACTTGCTTTACCTAACTTTGAAAAAGCTTTCGAGATTGAGTGTGATGCTTCAGGTATTGGCATTGGAGCTGTTTTGATGCAGGAAAGGCGCCCAATTGCTTACTTCAGTGAAAAGCTAAGTGGAGCAAGCCTTAATTATCCTACTTATGATAAAGAGATGTATGCATTGGTACGGGCTTTGGAGACATGGCAACATTACCTTTGGCCCAAGGAGTTTGTCATCCATACTGACCATGAATCGTTGAAGCACTTGAAGGGACAAGGAAAGTTGAACAAAAGACATGCTAAGTGGATTGAATTTATTGAGACCTTTCCCTACAACATCAAATATAAACAAGGTAAGGACAATGTGGTAGCTGATGCATTATCTCGCAGGTATGCCCTTATCTCTACACTTACTGCAAACTTATTAGGATTTGAACATATTAAAGATTTATATGTGAATGATCCGGACTTTGCTAACGTGTATGGAGCATGTGAGAAGTCAGCCTTTGAGAAGTTTTATAGGCATAAGGGTTTCTTATTTAGGGAAAATCGTTTATGCATGCCTATGAGTTCTTTAAGGGAGTTGGTTGTAAGAGAAGCTCATGAGGGTGGTTTAATGGGTCATTTCGGAGTTAGAAAAACCCTAGATGTCCTAAATGAACACTTCTTTTGGCCACGCATGAAACGAGATGTTGAGAGGATATGTGAGAAATGCATAACATGCAAACAGGCTAAATCTAGAGTTTTACCCCATGGCTTGTATACCCCTTTACCCATACCTAACCATCCCTGGGTTGATTTATCCATGGACTTTGTACTGGGATTGCCACGAACAAAACGGGGTAGGGATTCTGTATTTGTTGTTGTTGATAGATTTTCAAAGATGGCACACTTCATCCCATGCCATAAAACTGATGATGCAAACAATGTGGCTGACTTGTTCTTTAGAGAAGTAGTGCGTTTGCATGGCATGCCACGGAGCATTGTTTCAGACCGAGATACAAAGTTCTTAAGCTACTTCTGGAAGACTTTGTGGGGTAAGTTAGGTACTAAACTATTGTTTTCAACTACTTGTCATCCACAAACTGATGGGCAGACTGAGGTGGTTAATCGAACTCTTTCTACCCTTTTGCGTGCTATTATTCAAACAAATTTGAAAACATGGGAAGATTGTTTACCACATGTCGAGTTTGCATATAATAGAAGTGTTCATTCTACTACTAGCTACTCTCCATTTGAAATTGTATATGGTTTTAATCCATTGACACCTCTGGATTTGGTACCTATACCTGTCAATGAGTATGCCAACGTTGATGGTGAACGCAAAGCTGACATGATAAAAAAATTGCATGAGAAGGTGCGGCAACATATTGAAAAACGAACTGAGCAATACGCATCCCATGTCAACAAGGGACGAAAGAAGGTGGTGTTTGAACCTGGTGATTGGGTTTGGGTGCATATGCGCAAGGAACGATTCCCAGCTCAGAGACGTTCAAAGCTACAACCTAGAGGAGATGGTCCCTTCCAAGTTCTAGCACGAATTAATGACAATGCTTATAAGTTGGAACTTCCTGGTGAGTATAATGTGAGTGCAACATTTAACGTTTCTGACCTTTCCCCTTTTGATGTAGGTGATGATTCGAGGGCGAATCCTTTGAGGAAGGGGGGAATGATGAGAACCATGGAGATGATGGGTGGAAGGCTTCAATAGATGCAAGAAGTCCATTGCCCATTCCAGAAGGCCCCAATAACACAAGCTAGAGCTTCAATGGATGCAAGAGGTCCATTGCACATTCCAGAAGGCCCAATAACACGAGCTAGGGCCAAAAAGATTAAAGAAGCACTAAATGGCTGATTCAGGACATTCAAGCCAAGCAAGCTTCAAATGGTGCGAATTCAAGTTCTAAAGAGAGCCCAGGCCTATTAATATAATTAGACTACTTAATGGGTCAGACTATGATAAGAGTTTGAACCCCTAACTCCACCACAAAAGCTAGCTCAAGAATGGAGGGTTGATCCAACCCTTATAAACAGCCCAAAGACCCTCTCAGGAACTGATGTGGGACACATCATTCCCGACCCCTTCTAAACTGCACCGTCCCCCTGTGCTGCTCATCCGGGCACGGGTGGCAGGGAACCTTTGTACACGCGCCCACCAACCCTCTGAGGTTTGGCTCTGATACACCTGATAAGAGTTGACCCTAACTCCACACAAAAGCTAGCTCAAGAATGAGGGTGATCCAACCCTTATAAACAGCCCCAAGACCTCTCAGGAACTGATGTGGGACACATCATCAAGTATAAACA
>JAIRCJ010000180.1:0-166319 GCA_020883675.1 Bruguiera gymnorhiza
AAAACTTATTTAATAAATCTCTTTTATTTGAAATAGGATATTTAATCCACCTTAATATCTTATTTAAAGGTTTATAATTAATAACTAATAACATAATTTTGTATTTGAGTTTAGCAATAGTTTTTAAATAAAATGCCAAGTAACTTTATGGCCTGTTAGTTTTTTTTTTTAATTAGCCCCTTTTGTATTAATTCATCAATTTCTTTTTTAAATATTGTCATATTACTTAGTCCCATAATAATAGATTTTACATTCATGAGAATTTAACTTTTGAAAAAGTCAGCTCATAAGGTAATCTGATAATATGTTTCTTTCTATCCCAAAAGATAGTAGGTATTTTTGCACATATCATTTGATTTCATCTTCTTTCTAATTTCTTTATTTTCTTAAATCATCAATTTTTGTTTTAAATGCTTATAAATGATGCAAAAAACCTCAAAAAAACGTGACTTAGAACCTAATGCATACAAGAAATTAGAGAATAACCAGAAAAGTTAAATCAAACTTTAATAACACAAACCCTAAACCTAAGATTCAAAAGAACATGAACCTAAGGTATTTAATAAGGATATAGAAAACAACACTTCAAAAAAGAAAGGAATTGGAGTGATAAGTCGAGTTAAACGTCATAAGAAGAAATACTTTTTGATAAGTTCTTTAGTTCTTAAAAGAATCGAGGAAAAAACCCTTACTTTTTATTTCACTCAAAATTGTCTGATGTTCTAAAACTTACAAGGAGGTGTCTATTTATAGGTTAAAAATAGTAATCCTAAAGAGGTATAAATTCCTACTTAGGACAAATTTTTACACATAAAACATTCACTTTTATACAATCACATATTTAGGAGGAACTTCTATTTAAGAGTGAATGCTATTACTTAGTCCTAATCCATTAAGTACTTTAATCATATTAATAAGATCTTGACACTCTTCTATGCTTGAATTTGCACTATTTGTAGCTAAGTTGGCCTGAATGTCCTCAATTAGTCCATTTAGTACTTCTTTCATCTTTTTACCTTTAGCTCATGTTATTGGGTCTTCTGGAATGTGCAATGGACCTCTTGCATCCTTTAGAGTTTTCTACCCATCATCTCTAAGGTTCCCATCAATCCCCCTCTCCTCGAAAGGATTCGCCCTCAAATCATCACTTTGTTTATACTTAATGATGTAAGGAAAGGTCTTAATGAATTCAATCCACTTGGAATGTTTCTTGTTCAACTTTCCTTGCCCCTTTAAGTGCTTGAAGGATTCATGGTCAGTATGGATGACAAACTCCTTAAGTCAAAGGTGATGTTGTCATGTCTCCAAAACCCATACCAATGCATACATCTCTTTATCATAAGCAAGATAATTAAGGCTTGCTCCACTTAGCTTTTTACTAAAGTAAGCAATTTGGCACCTTTTAGTGATTTTGTTGATTGTTTGACAATCAATATACATCCTCTAAATTCCATCTTTCTTGGGTACAAGTAGGATAGGAACAGCATAAGGACTTATACCTTCCCTCATATATCTTTTCAAAATAAGTTCCTCAACCTGCCTTTGAAACTCCTTTATCTCCTTAAGATTACTCCTATATGCTGGCTGGTTTGGGATGGATACACCAAGGATGAAATCAATTTAATACTTTATTCCTCTCTTAGGTGGCAATCCACCTGGACATCTTCAAGAAATACATCTTCAAATTCCTATGATAGAGCAACAACAACAACATTAGCCAAAGACAGATCAAACTTGTTAGTGTTAAAATAAGAATGTTTTCATGGTCGTGAACAAACCCTCGAGAAGAAGAAAATACTTTGTAACAATGAATTAATTGATCTGAATATAATTAACCTAGAAACATAATGCAAAAAGACGAGATGCCTAACCCCAACAAGATAAATGTGCCAAGAAGATATACAAGCAAAAACCAAAACCTAAAACCCAAACAAAGAAATTAAAATAATAATAATAATAACAATCAAAGTTAAGGCAACGAACCTACATATCAAGGTTAGAGCAAGGAGAATCAAGAAAAATGATAAATAGTCCAATTATTGCTTTTCAATTTTGTCCCAAATGATGATGTGGATAGATAATAACCAAGTTATAAATAAGTGATAGGATTATGATAAATTGTTTATTTACATTTTTATTTCAATAACAAAAGTTATGAAGAAAAGTTGGACTAGTTAGCATTACTTGATAATCAATAGTCCTATTACTTAACTGAGGAAGATAAGTGGAGAGAGTCTTAAGAAATCAACTCAATATTGTTACGGTTAATTTAATCAAAAGTAATATTGATTAGTACTCTTCAAACCCATGATTTTAAGGGTCATGCTTGGGTAGACCCGCAGATTGTTCAAGCCATGTCCACCTCTCCTTATTGCTTTCTTCTCTGCCTTACTGACTGGTCCCTTGTAGATGTTAAGCGGGCAATAGAACATCAATTAGGCCCTTAATTAAACCAAAGTTTGCAGTGGCAATTGAGCAGTTCTCCCAACCAACATAGGGAACACCTGCTTTCTTTTCAGTTTTATCTTTTACATCGATGTTTTCTGTTGTAAACCCCAAATACATGATTTTTCTGGCAATTGACAGGTCCCTCCGCCTATTCGTTGTGTTATAACTTACAGTGTCAATTTTCAAATAACATTAAGTAATTGAATCTATAAACCAAGAGTGTTAAATTTTAGGTTTAGGAAGGGGTAGTTGAAATTAGTCAATGATGTCATCATTATAGTTACTCACATAGTGGATTAAGTATGACCAAAACATCTATTAGATTTAGTTTGATATTGTCTGTCATTCATTCAACAAAGGGAAATGTGTGAGACCCATTTTTCTTACTATGTTACATATTTTTTTTCTTGCTTGTAATCATGATTTGTTTTTTTTTTCCTTCCATTAGTTTCCCCCATCCACTCGTCTGCTCTTTCATTGCTTTTCATGGGTGTCCTTGCTTGTTTCACGTTACTGTTTTGGTATTTGGATTTATTGGCTGTTGGTAAAATGAAGCTATAATTACGAAATAATATATTTCTTATTAATCATAGCACATAATAACTTGATTTAACTAAGTCCTTTATAAGATATATTTGGAAATATTCTAACATCAAATTCATGAAAACCCTTATAGGTTTAATAGTTTCAGAAATTTAAATTATAAATTGGCAAATGTATGGGATATACTTAAAGTTTTCGAACAAAAACCGTTGTTTCAGTCTTTATGTATAGGCACTATGTTGATTGTCTTTCAACTGATTTCTGGGGTCATAGGAATTCATCTAAAGTCCAATGACAACTAATCCTTTGTTTGGATAACAAAGTAAAAGGGAAGAAAATGAAAGAAAAGAAAATAGGAAAGAGAAAAATTAAAGGGGTGAAAGTTTTTTTATTATTTCTTGTATTTGAAAAATAAAACTACTAGTCATAATTACCAACATGGGATAAAAGCATTTTATCTTCATCAAGCATGGAATAGCTAGCATCTCTACATCGGTCATATTGGATCTCCCATATCAAACCTAAATTTGGGTCATTCACATATGTATGAACCCTTTATATTTTTTTCTTTTACAAAGTATAAGACAAATATTATTTTATAAATATATGAAATATAATTTTCATTTTTAATATAGGATAAATTTTTTTTAAAATACTCATATTTTTAACATTCTCTCATATATTTTAAAAAACTGAATTTTATTAAGTTTTAATAAGAATATAATATATGATCATTAGTACCTTTTGGATTATAAAACAAAGATTAGGATATATAACCTATAATATCATAACAATGGTGAATTAAGAATCTTTATAAAACAAAATTTCTTAACAAATATCAATGAACTTACCTTTATATTATATTCTGAGATAGTATTGTTATATGCAATTGAGTGTTGTAAGGCTATATGCATGCCTAGTTTATTTTTATGAGAGCTATAGAGATATTGCTTAAGATCTCATAGGAGTAGCATCACTCCACTCTTATATAATTGAATATATTGAGTGTGCATCTCAATAATACACCATCCATAAAGACTATAAAATTCATTAAGAATATAATTCAACCTCAAACATTAAAATTTTTGTACTATCTACACTATAAGAAGGAAATTTACAATTTTCACAATACACATAAGGTTAATCAGTAACTTGTTATTATACATATGAGTTTACTTTAAAGAATCTCTTATCACATAGGTTAGGTTCCTATTACTTTCAACCATTCATTATAGGTGTTAGTTTTATTCTCCTTAATGTATTTTCCACTAGGTTTTTATGTAGTAATTTAGTCATAAAATTAGTCAAGTTTATCCCTAACCTTACAAATTTAAATAATATTACTCTACTATTTAGCAACTACTTTATTGATTTGTATCTCAAACAAATATGTTTATTTTTCCAATTATATGGCTTGCTCTTTGTACAAACAATAATAGCTTGGCTATCATAATGCATTGACACTAATGATATCAATTTTGCACATAATGGAATATCTATCAAGAAATTCTTCAACCAATTCACCTCCACACTAACCTTCTCCAAGGATATTAACTCGGATTCTATGGTGGATTGGACAATAATTATTTGATCAACAAACTTTTAAGCCACTACTTAACTTTTAAGAGTAAATATATACCCATTTGTGGATTTTATCTCATTTGAATTGAAAATCTAGTTAGTATCACTGTACCCTTTTAGTATAGTAAAAAATTCACCATAAAATATACTATAGTTCATGGTACGTCATAAATATTTCAAAATTCTTGTCAAATCATTTCAATGATCGTGGTTTAAATTATATGTATATTTATTCAATTTACACATAGTATAAGCAATGTCATGATGTGTATAATTCATTAAATGCATCAAATTACCAATAATTTGTGCATACCTAAAATGAGATACAAGTTTATTAGTATTTTTCAACAATTTTGTACATGCATCATAAGGAGAGAAGACAAGTGCCATCAAAATATTCAAATTTCTTAAGAATTTTCTCTATTTAATGTTCTTGTGATAGAAAAATACCAGCATGAACTCCAATGATCTTTACTCTTAGAATAAAATTTACTTCTCCTAAGTCTTTTATGTCAAAATATGATACAAGTAATGTTTTGGTAGTGGCTATCTATTCCATATTAAAGGTACATATGAGCATGTTTTTAACATACAAGTATATGATAACACAATTACCATTTTTGACTTTTGTACAAACACATTTATCAACACTAATAATTGAAAAACCATTAAAGATAAAACTATTATCAAACTTTTTATGTCATTATTTAGGTGTTTATTTCAACCCATATAAAGATTTAACAAGCCTATAAATCATTTTCTTTTAGTCAAGAACTATACAACTTTCAAGTTGTAACATGTAAATTCTTCATTTTGATCACCATATAGAAATACAGTCTTAACATCCATTTAATGAACAAAAAGATTATAAATAGATAATAATGTACTCAATACTCTAATAAATGCAATCCTAGTAATAAGAGTAAAAGTATCAAAGTAATCAATATTCTTCTTTTATATATACCTTTTTACTACAAGTTTGACTTTGTATTTGTCAATATATACATATATTTATATT
Organism: Bruguiera gymnorhiza; assembly: GCA_020883675.1. Taxonomy (NCBI): domain Eukaryota; kingdom Viridiplantae; phylum Streptophyta; class Magnoliopsida; order Malpighiales; family Rhizophoraceae; genus Bruguiera; species Bruguiera gymnorhiza. The sequence continues at coordinate 5,591 of JAIRCJ010000180.1, forward strand.
TCTTTTTAAAATCCATTTGAACCCAATGGGTTTTGCACATGCAGGTATATTTACAAGTTTTTATGTGTCATTTTATTTTAAATAACCAATCTTCCTATGTATAACTTCTAACCATAAATTGGCATCATTAAAGAATACCATTTTAGTATATATCAAGGAATCATTATTTACTACAAGAGTGCAAAAGTTATCCTCAAATGTCTTTTCTTTCCTTTATCTCTTACTTCTACTTAGTTCTAGTTTAGAAAGAGTACTACTAGACACCTATTCTAACTTAACAACAAGTGCACGTGATGGTACTAGATCCTTCTTCATTGCAAATATATGCTTAAATAGTTTTGCATTCTTAATCTCAATATTAATGTTAGATTTAAGAATATCACTTTTAATAACAAAAAAATGATATGCAACATTATATTTTACATAATCAATAAATATGTCATTTGAAATTTTAGAACTTATTTTCCTTTTCTTTGATTCAGGCAAAAGAACTTTTACGAAATACCCCTAAACTTTCAAATAATTCAAATTAGGATATTATCCCTTTCATAGTTCATACGGAGTTTAACTAGTTTTTTTGTAAGGAATTTTATTTTGCAAATAATATATAGAAAGTATTTTCTTTCCCCATAAATTATTAAATGCCTCTAAACTAACTATTATGATATTCATTATATTATTCTAAATTTTATTCTTTCTTTATAGTAGTTCATTTGATTTAGGTGAATAAGAGGATGTGATTTCATGTATAATACCATCATTTTCACAAAAATATAACAACTATGAATATTACTCTCCTCCTCTATCTAGCCCAAGGATATTGAGTTTCTTATTTAACTAGTTTTCTATTTCATTTTTATATTTGATAAATATGTCACTTACCTTATCCTTTTCTCTTAGCAAAAAGATTTGGTACATCTAGAATAATCATATAAAAAGGTCACATAATAACATTTGCCTACTCTAACTACGGTAATTTTTTAAATCACTCAAATCTAAATGCACTAAACTAAGAAGTTTAGTTTCTCTATGAATTGATTTGTAACTCGCCTTGACTGATTTGGCCTTAAGACATACCGTACACTTACTCATATCACCATTTAAATTCTTGATCAAACCAAACTGTTTCATCTTCTTAACATAAGGATCACTTATATGTCCCAATTTAGCATACCACAAATCATAGAAAATCAACAATATAAGAAGAACAATTAGACATATTTAGATTATTGATAGCATCAAGTATATTCAAAATGAAAAGTATCATATTACAGTATCCCTTTCCTACAAATACATCATTTTAGTCATGACAACTTTGTCAGACACATATGAGACTTTTACTCTAACTTTTCCTAATAAAGACACAAAAACCAAACTAATGCTAATATTTGGAATATGAAGTACATCATTCAAAAACAATATCTTTCTAGATACGAGCTTAACAAAGATTTTTCCCTTACTAACAATAGGTGTTGTTCTTGAGTTTTCCGTAAAGACATTTTTTTCTCCATCTCGTACTAGTGTGTAAGAGATAAATGCACTTCTATCCCCATAAATGTGCCTTATAATACTAAAATCTATTACCCACTCTTTTGAGTTGATAACAATGTTAACTTGGAAAATGATGGTAACAATAATATATGCTTCCACCAAATTGACATTTGGTTTGGCAAGTATGTTATTTATTTTCTTATACCTGCATTAAAGGGTATGATATCCTAGTTTTTTGCACACATAGCAAACACCTCTTTTATTAAAGGATAAATTATTAGTCTTAAGCTTATCATACTTTTGAGACTTATTATCATACCTTTTTTATACTATGATGCCTTTTGTCTCCTTTCCTTTATTCCACCACATTTGTCTTTCATGTCATCTTCTTAGCTTTTACTCCTATCATTCAAATTTTGTTTTGTCTTCAATCAGGATATGAACAACTATATACTCCAATAACATGTGTTTCTTTTTGTATTTGAGTTGCTAGTTGTAGTAATTTTAAAATTATGAAAACTTTTCAATGAAACAACTTGCCCTTTTGATAACTTAATGTTCTCATTCTTCAACTCATCCAGTAACTTATGATATTCATTGATTTGGTCCTAAACACTCCTTTCGTCAAGCATTTGAATATACAAATGGTTATCAATAATAAACTTTTGCGTACCAGCATCCTCCACTATATATTTTGTGTTCATTTTCTCCTATGTTTCTTTTACTTCTTTTGAAGAACAATAAACATCAAAAAGTTCACTAGATAATGTGCTGAAAATCATGTAACAACAAACTTTATTAACTTGTTTCAAAATAAGAAACATTTTATCATAATTCTCAGAACAAAACTTTGATTTAGGTTCAAAAAAAGACAAAGCAAAACTTATAATATCTAAAGTTGAAAAACACATTCATAACAGCAATTAAATTAATAGCCATTAAAACTTCCAATTTTGGAGATGTTTGGCAAGAACTTAGGTGCAAGTGAAATTAACTGAATCCAAAAAGGAATAAAAACAATTGGATTAGTAGTAGAAGCAAATTGACTTGTATTTACCTCCATAATTGTAAAAACAAAAATTATCCTTAAAACTATTAGTAAAAATGCAAAAAAATTTATAAATAGATGCAAAAAAGATAAAGTTGCAAAAAGAGTTATCAACTTAAAGTATCCAATTGTACTATCCTTAAAAATAATTTTGCCCCCATAAGCGTGTTATCACAATATAGCAGATTATGATGACTATCTTTATAAGATATGATAAATGTTTTCATTGATGTACACTCCACAAGTAAGGTAACGAAACAACACTTTGCCTATTAAATCCAATAATTTTCAATAATCAGGGTATAAGAAAAAACAAAAAATACTAATCTACTCCTTCAGAAGAAAGAAGAAACCCTTTTAATATTACTTCTTATTTTATGTCTCATAAAAATGAATATTATAAATAAAAATAATAACTAATAGTTATACCAAGTGGTTTTGTTGTTGAAACAATTTCTAACAATTAAAAATAGTTCACTAATAAAACTAAAATAATTGAAAATATTTTGGATTAGAAGTGGACCAATTAAAACTCATTCACTATGTTAGATTACATTGAGTCTCATATGCCATACCTAAATTTAAATCATTCACATATATGCAAACTCTTTTTTTTATTATGTTTCCTTATATAAATATTATTTTATAAATATATAAAATAAAATTTTAATTTTTAATATAAAATAAAAAATATTTTAAAATATTTTTATTTCTAACTTAAGCTTACAATGTAGAGTTCAATTTTTTCTCATTGTTACCTATGGTAGATGGTGCACAAATGCAAAGAAGTAGAAATGCAAAGTGTCAACAAACTGGACAAAAAATCAGCTTCCTTATCGTATCACGTAACAAAACCAGGGCAGATGTGTGTTCCAAAGCATCCTTCTCAGAAAAATGAGAGGGTATATCCATTCAAAAACCAAGTCTTGGACGCCTAATCATCTTCTTTTCAAAGAAAGATCAGAAACATCAAAAGTGCATCAAAGCTGACAGCAAATATCACAGGTCCTATGATAAAATCCCCGATTTGTTATCCCTAAACTCAAAGTTGTAACTTGAAGGTAGCATCAGTCACACTTTCAATCCTTAACAGCATCATTAAAAAACAGAACAGACACTAGTTCCCACTTCCTAGTAGAAGCATCCGTCAAGAACATAAAATAGAACAGGCCACCGTAGCAATCGAACTTATCCACCCGAAGAATATAGCCAAAGGACCACAGCCAGGAAACCCAGCAGCTCCAGGAGACAAAGCATCAGAAAACCAATAGACTATTCAGAACCAGGAAGTATAAAAGCCAAAATTAGCCAGATGTACACGCTTTCCAGCGGAAAGTTCCCAACATCACACTAGACATATGCCTCTGAGAAGGAATACCTGACAGATTAGCATCAAAATTCCCCCTGAACATCCAGATAGGGCTCCAGAAAAAAAAACAAAAAAACAAAAAAAAAAAAAAAAAAATATATATATATATATATATATATATATATATATATAAATTAAAAAAATAATAAAAAAAGCCAGAAAAAATGCAGCACCCTGAAACAATGAACCGAGACCTCACTTCCGCTAATAAGTCCCATTCCAGCTCGCTCAGCTCAGAAGGCGTATTATAACCAAGGCTATCATATTCCTCATCCTACTCAACCCCGTTTTAGCTAAGGAGTCAGCAAACGAATTAGCTTCCCTTGGTCTGAACCTGAACACTACCTCTCCACATCTTCTCCTCCTCATGACATCTAATGTCTGTAAATACTCCGAGGGCTCTTGTCAGATAGATTGAGTCAAGAAACAGCTTCCAACAACTTCAATTTATACCTTTGAACCCCACTCCAAAAAGCCACAGCCTCCTTATTGCTTCTAACTCTGCCCCGGCAGATCGTCAGAGTCTAGGAGTAACGTTAAACGGGTTACTGACACACAAAGGAAGGATGGGCAGAGCAAGTTTTGTGTTGAACGGCGAAACAAAAAGAGTGCTTAACTGCGACGGCGATGGAGGAGCCGACGACTGGCAACGTGAGGTAGCAGGCCGGCTAGGCCGACCATCGGGCGTTCACTTAATTTTTTTTTTAATTCTTTTATATTTTGTTTTTTTGCAGGGTAATATCACATAGTGCATGTGATATTATAAGTTGTTGTGGGTAGATAAATGTTTATTTAACTCTATAAATTTTGACTTTTTAACTTTCTTAATTAAATTATTCAAATAGAAGTTTATTCAAGTATGAAAAAAATAATTTGGCTAAACTTTAAGAAGCCACATAGAGCGACAAATATAAAATAAGTAATCAATTGTTTTTTTCTTTCAAGTAATGAGTTAGTATTGTTAAAAAATTTTGTACTTCCTTAACCTACAATCACCTACTAATCATCTTTAATTATATTGTTCCTTTACCTTTATTATTTGTTAAAGTTATGGTCAAAATCCAATTATATTAATTTTCTTTGCTTTAAAATACATATGTGATAGCAATAATATAATAGATGTCAATTAATTTATTCATTTCAAACCAAAAGGTACAAATAAATTTATCTAGATTATTTATAAGTTAAATTATATTTAATTATATTAATTATCTAAAGTTATGTCAATATTTGTTTCAAAATTAATAAATATAAAAACTAACTTATTAAGAGAATAAAAAAAAGAAAAAAGAAATTTTCACTATATTAACAATTTATTCTAACTGAAATTTTTTAAATTAGTCAATTCATAATTTCAAATTTGAGTGGAGGCAAAGAGGAAAAAAAAAATTGAGTGAAGGAAAAATGTTTAGTCCCAGATAAATTATATCCCAATTATTTATTTGCCTTCACCCACTTATAGGTTGTTCTATTGCTAATTATGGATTGACATGAGATGCTTAAATGCTACTTTCTGCCTTCCACAAAATAGTCTCTCCTCTCTGGATTGGCCCACCTCAAAGATTGTTGAAACTAAATGTTGATGAGCCTATTTTTGAGGACCATGCATTCTTGGTGTTAGGGTTTTGATTCAAGACCATTTAGGTATTGCTCTTATTGCTATCTCCTATGTGTTTTCTTTAATTTCTTCTTTAGCAATTATATAAGTAGTAAGATTACGAGTAATGATGCACTAGGTCTTGGACAAGAGTTTCTTCTCTTTTTTGGTTGAAAGTAACTCTTTATCAGTGATAAATGTGTTAATTATGCAATTTTTGATTTTTCAGAAATTGGAGCATTATTAGTCGATTGAGTAACATTTCAATTGCTCTTTTGATCTTTCAAATTAAGGCATGTTAAATGGGGGGAAATATGGTTGCTCATGGGCTTACTAAATAGGCTTTTAATGATCATGATTTAAAGGGTATTTGTTTTAGTTATTAGATGCTGCTATCACCATTAAAATTGAATGAACAGGGTCTTAAAATATGTGATAACATTTTTGAATTTGTTATTGAGGTTACTGTTTGCCCTAAACAGAAGTTGATTAGAAAAGTAGATTTAGGTTACTTTTTGAAAGAAATAACAACTAATGATATATATTTTTTTACTAAATTACCTTTGATAATTATTAACTCTCTTTTGATACAATTTTTTGCAACTCTTTTCTCTGACTCATGGTACCCCGTCTTCTTTAGAACCTTTGGCACCAAATACATCAGGGTCGCACACTACATGTGAGGAAGTCCCTTGTTGCATAGCTACTCGGTGAGGCTGAAAAGTTGAAATGGGAGACTTTGAGATCTTTGTTCTAATTTTAATGAACTTCATTACCTTGCATGTAAGTAAATGTGGTGAAGCTGTGGGGGTTTCTAAATTTGTTAATTAGGGAGACTTGCTTAGCAAGGTTTTGGAAGAGGAGACTAGGAGACCAAATGTTGTTTAATAAACTATTGGAGCACCTAGTATAAAGTTTTTAAGGCATGAAAAGGAGCATATAAAATAAGAGTAACGATATCAGTATGCAATTTAACATTTAATAACTAATAATACCAAAAAAAAACTCTCGTTTATGAAAGTCTCTTCTTACTATCTTGCAAGTGTTTGTTTCTCGTTTATGCGTGAGATTCTACTTTAGTTGTTAAAGTTCTTCTCTTGACTCCAATTCATGTGTGGGGAGAACCAAGATCCTATGTCTTTGATGAGGAGGAGGAGGCAATCGAAATTTAAGCTAATGACAGTGATGGAAACAACAAAACCCCATCAGGCCATTGGCTCATTGGTTGTCTTTGGACCGAGAAGTCATTCAATGCCAAAGCTTTTCTCAATAGAGTGAAGAAGATGTGGAAGCCAAAAATGATTATGGAAGTTATGGGTTTGGATTGGCACTTTGTGTTAAAGAATGCTCCTTGGGTTTTTGAAAGAGATAGCAGAGGATGGTGGCTTCTCTGCTCTGGGTTTTTTCGAATGCAGCCTTTCTCTGCAATCGAGTGGTGCTCTGAGCTCCGCCGTGCGCCCTCATCGCCGGCAAACAAGAGTGGAGATCCATCCTGCTCTCCAGAGTCCAAGTCCCTCCTCTCCTACGGGTCGCGATCTCATTTCCCCTTTCCCTTTGCTTTTCTTCTCCAAGGATCGAACTCCCACCACGGTTGTTTTTATTTTTTATTTCTGTGTTTTCTTGCTCTCTCTGTTTTTTCTTTTTTTTTTTTTAAATTTCTAGCCGCACGCCCTCCAACTGCGCGATAGTCCAGCGGCTTCTGGGTTCAGCCCCAATCAAGATTCGCCGATTGTGAGCCCTTCTAATCTTCTATTCTATTTCTCCTTCCTCTTCTTCTTATTCTTTTATCACCAAACAGGATAAAACGCCGAGGTTCTTTGAGTGTTGAAATGTTCTATACTAGTTCTTAATTCTTTATTCTATTTTTCTTAAAATATTATGACAAAAATATGATTCTTAATTTTGGTTATGGTTGAGACTTATTGTTCCCTTAATTCTTTATTTTCTTGTTTGTTTATACATTTCCAGCGGTGATCGAAAGTTGTTTCTGCTGTTTCTTTTTCTTTAATATCAAACAAGGCAAAACAGAGCTTCTTTGAGCGTTAACATAACCTTCCGTGTTGACTTCTTTAAATTCTTGAAATTGAAAAGGAAGTTTTTTATTTTTTGGGTTCGAAACAATATTTAGTGTTCAGTTCTTTGTTTGCTTGAAAATAAAGAGAGAGTTAAGACGCTGTGTTGAATAGTTTCTTTAGTGCAATAAATGAAGGCAAGGTTTTTTCAGATTTGTTTCGTCATTTTAGGAGCATCTATGTTGTACAAAAGCTTAGCAAGGGGACAAAGACAAATTACAAAACTTACCCGAAGTTGCGGGTTGGAGACCGTTCAGGTCAGAGCTTAGTAGGGAGCCTTATTTATAATTCTTATGGATAACTCTTAGATGGTATATTCCAACATCGTCAGGGCTGTTTGGTTAAATATAAATATCCAAGACATACAAAAAGGAAAAATGCATGGAAAACAACATCTAGACTAGACACAGAGCTGCGAAACTCTGTACTTGGACAGCATGGGAAGATTGCCTATAATAAAATAATAATACCTCTTAATGCATTCTTCCACAGAGTGATAATCTCTTCTACAATACATTTGTATTTTTTATAAGTTTTCTGAAAATGCTATTGTTTATGAGAATCGCTACTCGCTCATTCAATGGATCCTTTCTGGCACTAAGTAAATAGAATTTCTTTAAAATTTTACTCATATTGTCAGAATCTAAGGATAGAAATATTGTTATTTTATCTTTTTGCTCTGTTATTTTTCTTGTCTTCCTTGTATTTCCTTTTCTCATTTCTTTTCCTCACAAGATTCCTCAGTATTGAGTGTGATCAGTGCTTCGCATCCCTCCCATCATCTTCAAAAGACACCTTCTGCTAAACTACTAACCCAACCACAGCTTGGATTGCTTTCCTCGCTATATGTAGAAAATTGTTTGAATGCATCATGGAGGGAACCTATACTGAGTTGTGTCAAATAAGTCTCTTTTTTCTGAATGACTATTTACCTTTTTGTTCTTTTTTGTTCTCTTGTACGGCAGTATCTTGTCAACCAGTGTCAGCAAGCTTCTTGGTATAGATGTCAACAAGCTCATTAAATATGATCCACATATCTAACTCTCAGATTGTATATTCCAACATCAACAGGGCTGGTTTATTAGACATAATATCCAAGAAATACAAAAAAGAGAAATGCATATACAAACAACGTCTACACTAGACACAAGGCTACCAAGTTCTGTACTTGGACAGCATGGGAAGATTGTCCACAATAAAATAATAACAGCTGTTAATACATTCATCCACAAAGTAAAACCATGCTCGTCGCCAATGTGGGTTTATGTATAGAACTGCGACCATCCCCAGCAGCACCACGCTGTAAGATGCTAGAAAGCTTGGATAAAATGCATCCATGCTTATCAATCCAGTTTCTTTTTCGTGCTTACCAGAGTTATTGGACGATTCTGGAGGTGATGGACGAGCATTGCAACTTCTTGTCAGTGGCGGTCCACACAGGAAAGGATTATCCTCGTAGCTTCTGTTGTCGAATGTTGCGAATTGTGCAACCCTCTCTGGGGTCTTTCCAGACAAGTTATTGTGTGCTACAGTGAAAACCTCCACTTCGTACAGTTGAGTGAGCTGAAGAGGAATTTTTCCGTCTAAGTTGTTGTATAAAAGATCCAAGCTCTCAATTTCCTTCAAGTTTGAAAAAGTTGACGGGATTGACCCTATCAACCTGTTGTGGGACAGGTTTAGCACCTTAATAGTGCTTAGGTTTCCAAGTTCTGGTGGAATCTCTCCCATCAAGTTATTGCAGGAAAGGTTGATTCCCGACATGTAGGAGAGGGGTCTTCCTTGGTAGGAATAAGAAGAGCCCTTTGTCATGAACTCTGCATATGGTTGAAAGTTGGAATCACCAAAGAAAGAAAGATACATCCCATATCTTTGAGAGGTAAGTGTCACATCCCAAGTGCTTCCACATCTTAGGCAAGGGAGAATATGACCAGATAGGTTGTTGTGAGAAAAATCTATCAAGCGTAATTTGTCCAACCTGCACAACGGCATTGGGATTTCTCCTTCAAAGTAATTATTGTCCAAAAGGAGATAACCAAGGTTAGAAAATGTATCAATCCATACTGGAATGCTGCCGGTAAAATGATTGTGGCCAAGATCCAGCATCACCAAATTAGAGCTGTTATAGAATGTATTTTCCAATGGCCCTTCCAATCTATTGTGAGATAAATAAACTTCTTGTATGCTTGAAGGGAAATTTGAAGGTAGGCTTCCAGAGATGTCATTATGTGAAAGGTCCAGAACTTGAAGTGCAGACATATTTCCTATCCACTGTGGGAGCCTCCCGTGGATATTGTTGTGACTGAGATCCAAGATACCCAATGAGGAACTATTAGATAAAATGTTTGGGATGGTTCCAGTGAATTGATTGCCATGCAGGTTCAATAACTCCAAGTACTGCAAGTTCAAATTTCTTAGGAAGATTTGGCCTTGCAGACTATTGTTTGAGAGGACAATTATACTTAACATTAAGCAACCAGTGGCCAACTGCACAGGCACCTCTCCTGATAATCCATTATTGGACAAGTCTAAGTATGCCATTGAACTCATATTACCAAGAGAAGGAGGAATTCTCCCAATGAAACTGTTTCCTGACATGTTTAAATACCCCAAGTTTGGAAGATGTACTCCAATTAGTGTCGGAACATGGCCCCGTAAGCAGTTCTCTGAAATGTCCAAGTATCGTAAACTCGTCTGAGAATGACTTGGCAACCGAAGTTGTCCCGAGAGAGAATTGTTAAGCAAGTAGAGCCGAGACAAGTCCATGTTGTTCTCTAACAGCCAATATGGAAATCCTCCACTCAGTTGGATGTCCGAGAGATCAACATATTCTAGATTGTGCTGGTAGTAAAAGAATTTAGGAAACGTTTCGCCGTATCCGTAACCAGACAAATAGAGATAAGTTAATTGGAATTTTGGCATCGAGCTATGTTGCTCTGTTTCGGCAAATATATTATTTCCTCCAGCACTCAGGGAATTGAGCTTTGTATGATTGAAGAATGGGCTGAGCGTCACGGGAACCTGGAATTGATTGTATGAGAGATCTAGGTCTTCAATAGATGTCAAAGTCCTCAGAGGAGATAGAGATATATTTCCCGTAAATTGATTGTCAGAGAGATCTAATCGCCAAAGAGATGTCAAATTAGCCATACACGGAGGCAGGGTACCGCTAAGGTTATTTTGGCTGAGATCTAATTGCCGAAGAGATGTCAAATTAGTCATACACGGAGGCAAGGTACTGCTGAAATTATTTCTGCTGATATATCTAGTGTTATGAGCTGGTTTTATTCGCATAAACCTGAAAATTATTTGGTACTAAGAAACTGAGTTAAAATTAAGGAGATATGCACACAACCACAGACATACAAGGGAGTTTAGGAGAAATTGATCGTACCTTCGGGTATAGGGCCATTTAATTGACAATCAGTCATTGAAAGATCTTCCAACAAGATTAAGTTTTTAATAGTCTGTAACACTCTATGAATGATAGAAACGGTGGGTCATATGAGATTTAGTTTTTTCAAACTCTTCATATGAGGCCAACTTAAATAAAGTAAAAATAAAAAATAAAAAAATATTATTTAAAAATTTTAATATTAGAGAAATGTAAATTATTTTTTATTTTTTAATCTAAAAAACCTATTTATTTTTTATAATTTATTATTATATAGGGTTTAACAGTAATAATATAAATATCATTGTTTTAAAAATATGATATGGTTACTTAATGGCTAAATTAAAGATTTGTAACAAGTGATCATGGAATCGGCAAAAATAATGAAATTTACCTTGAGTAAGTCGGGAACCATTCAACGATATCATGGACAAATTTCGAAGAGAAACTAGTCCCCCAATGCTTTGGAGGAAGTTATCATCCATAGTAGAATCATCCAAATATAACTCTTCAAGATTGTTTAAATAGGATCCTAGCAAATTTGGGCAAAATAATAAAAATTACATGAACCACAATCACGGGAACAACAACTAAAAGTTAAGAAATGTAAGTATTTTTAAATATTAGGGAATAACCAAATGATGTTCCTTGTAAGTTGTAGAATGTTAAGCCAAGTGTCACGGACGGGTTATGTCCGGGCAGGGATGGATTAGGTACAACCCAACTCCCACATCCCACATCGGATAGGAAGAGGGGGATCCTGGGTCATATAAGCGTGAGTGCTGCACACCCCAACAGGCTGCCTTTTGGGGAGAAGGTAATGACCCCGTGACAAGTGGTATCAGAGCCGACCCGACCCCGACTCCGATGTTTCTTGCCAAGCGCTTCACCGGGAAGTAGGCAGGGAGACCCCGATTCCGACGAGGACGTCGATGGATTCGGTGGGGGAGAATGTCACGGACGGGTTATGTCCGGGCAGGGATGGATTAGGTACAACCCAACTCCCACATCCCACATCGGATAGGAAGAGGGGGATCCTGGGTCATATAAGCGTGGGTGCTGCACACCCCAACAGGCTGCCTTTTGGGGAGAAGGTAATGACCCCGTGACACAAGGCTCTTAAGCTTTGGAAAGAAATAGTGCAGTGATTGCAGATTCGGCGGGGAGTTTGCATCTCTCCCAAATCCTCCAAGATAAAGGACACTGCAGTTGTTTCTGCTTTTATTGTCTGCAAATGTCAAAAGTTATATATTATGATCTCTTTTTTGACAAGTAAAAGAAATGTATGATATACAAATGATTCTTAATCTCATGGACAAGTAACATTTCCTTTTTGTAGCTTGAAACGATCAAGTGATATTTTTAGCTATGTTGAATCATAAATACTTCTAAAAAAATCATGTTTCTTTTATAATTATTATATCTACTTCAAAAAATTTTCAAAATTAAAAAAAAAATTATATGTCATAACCCAAATATATATTATTTTTCTATACTTTTATATAACCCAACTCCAATGATCAAATGTTAAAAAATATATTTATTTTGTAAATTAAATGATTCGTTATTTTTTTAAAATAGAATGATTAGATTTTAAAAACTCTATAGTTTACATAAATATAATATAAAAAATGAAATTATTATTAAAAAATAGAATATAAAATATTAATATATAATATGATATTTTATTTTTTAATATGAAAAGAGAAAGTAAAATATAATATAGTATTATTTAGTCTATTTAAGATTTTAAAATATTTTATATCAATAGATACAAAATTATTTTAAAAAATTATAATATGTATAGTTTAATAAAAAAAAAAGTGCTTTAATAGTCTTACATTTCAAGAAATTTAAAATGGATGTGAAAAATAAGAAATCTTAAATTAGAAATTAATTTAAAAAGATATTATTATAAGAAACTTATAAAATATTAAACGTAAAATTTATCCTTATACTTGATGTATGTTAAGAGAAATGTTGGTATAGATACTACAACTTGGATATGAAATTGATCTAAGAAACTCGGGCCAAGAGAGATCTAGTTTTGATAAAGGACCAAGATAGGAATGGATTAAAAAGGAACTTATATTTATACCTCCTGCATCGACAAATCTAGTGATCTCATTTCCACGCAAATCCAACACCTCTAATTGGCTTAGAGCATGTAATTTTGAGAACAAGAAATTGAAACTAAGGAATTATAATCAAGTTTAACATGTTATATCTCTCAATTTTTTAAAAATTAAGATGGATAAAAATATCATATCTACCTTTCACATTTATTGATCTTTTTAATTGGTTGTATTCAAAATATAATTGCTTAAGAGATAAAAATCCTTTGAGGAATAACAAAATACTAAGTTATTAAAACTTAGAACAAGGTTACACAAATTGCTTAACCTCAATACTTCTTCATCATCACCTAGAGAAGATTGATATATATATATATTTGCTTTTGGGTATAACCAACAATGGAAAGTATTAATATGAGAGAGGATGTAATGGATTAGAAAAAAAACTTGGATTTATACCTCTGATTGGCTTAGAGCATGTAATTCAAGGAATAAGGAATTGAAACTAAGGAATCATTACAAAATTTAACATGATATATATATTTGTAAAAGTAAAGCACATTTGTAAAAAATAAAAAATAAAAAATAAAAAATTTTCAGCTGATTTTTATAACCATATATAAAGACGTAATTACCATAAATCTTACCTTGGATATCGACTATTCCTTTTAGGCTGTTGTAAGATAGATCCAATGATTTCAGAGATGAAAGACCACATAAAGATAACAGGATGCTCTCGTTGAATTCATTATTATGTAAATTGAGTGTCTCCAAATAGGCGAAACTTGATAATCTCTCGAAACCTGCATATGTGAAGAAGTATAATATCGTATCCCAATAAATGATGTATATCAGTATACCATTTTATCTATGAGTTTCTTTCTTTTTTTTTCAAAAAAAAATGAGATAATCTATTTTATTTTGTCATTATGAAACGAACATCTTATCTTATTATTATGAAATGAACAGAGTAGGAGCTATAGAAAGATGACCTTCATTCCCAAAACAACCGAGTATTTTGTTCGCTGCCAAGTTGAGACTTATCAGATCTTTGAAAGAAAGAAACAAAGAAGCATTTAGGTACCACCCTCTAGAACCCGAATCCCTAGCAAACGAAAGATCAAGTTCGGTGACTCGCTTCGTTGTTGCGTCGCACGTGACTCTTGCCCAAGTACAACAATCAGCATCTATCCCCCCGCCAGACATGGCAGAGTCATCATACGCAACTGGAGGCTGGATTTGCAAAAGAGCAGTTCGCTCGTGTTCCCAGCAACCACGACACCGAATCCCCCACTCCTCCAACAACAAAAGTAAAAGTAATATCACTACCATCCATGACCTAATAATAGGCACTAGCCCCATTTTTATGTTCGGAGTACCTCTTACTGCTTAATAATATTTGTTGCAATTGAGAGCAGTTCAGGCGTTCTATATATGGGCAGAGCCGGAGGTGCATTTAGGTATTTTCACATGGAAGGTCCATGTCCGTGGAAAAAATCCAAGAGACAAGTCTTCCCATGTCGTTTCGTTCTCTCGTGGAAAATTGGTTTGCATTGCAGCTGGTAGGTAACATCAACTTTTTTCTTTTTGACCTTGACCTTGACCTGCTAGGGTCAAGCCGCGTAAATTTGGGCCTAGACAAGCTCAGGCATTCATAAGAAATTATAGAAAAGCACATCAGTTACAAAGCGGAGTCTCAATCAACAGTCAGTCTTCCCTCTTCGTTTTCTTCGGCTTTTATCCTGGAAAATTGGTTTGTATGCTAGCTGGCAGGCACCATCGACTTTTTTGTTTTTGACCTTGACTTGCTAGGGTCGAGCTGCCTAAATTTGGGCCTAGACATGCTCAATCATCCATAAGAAATTATAAAAAAACCAATTTAGTTGGAAGCTTGTGGATTGGCCCATTTCTTAGTCACGTGTACTGCAGTGAACACTCACTGAGAAGTCTGCACAAGAAATAACGGAGTGCAAGAAAACAACTGATTTTTGGTGGCCCAAAATTTTTCACTTTTCTCCTTGCACCATCTGCTTTTTTCTACAATACAGAGGAATGAAAGTCGGTTGGAGACTGGGCCGGGTATTATTTTATCAAAAATATATGTACAAGAAAATTAAAGTCGGTGGAGGAAAGGGCCGGGCCTGACGTTGTAAAACGGTGATAAAAATGAACCTTGATAAGCGTTTGATCCACAAATTTCTATCATGCTGCCCATTCTCCAGCAGACTAATATTAATAAATGGAAAGTAAAATTGCTGGATAGCGTCTGCAACAAGACCATTCGACATAGATCGAATAATTAAAAACAACGCGAACTTACCAAACATTAGTTCTTGGAAATCTACACACAAACACGGTGAATAGCAAAATACACACTTTTACCCGATCACCATCTATCGAAACCAAGCAAACATTCAAAAATTATTGTAATAAAAACATCTCACTCTACAAATAAAACGGGATACGAGAAAGTAAAAATAAATAAGATTGTCCATACTCAACTAAACCAAATTGTTATGGGGTAATACCTGTGTCATTGTTTTGTCAGATTGGTTTCATGAATTTAGAGTAAGTCTTTATTTTTTTTCTTTTTCTTTTGTTGTTGTTGTTGTTGTTGTTATTATAGTGGAAAGACTAGCGATTGAATCCTATACCTTGACCATGTGTCCTTGTAACCTGTTTTAGCTACTCCAAAAGAGTTTCTTGAACGAGAACTATTTGAATTCATGACATAAGACTCTGGTTTGTGAGACTCAGAAGCTATTTAGCCTTGGATATCTGTCTTGTTGGATTGGCGAGTGGGAGAGCTGGCCCATCTTCCAGCTTTGTTAGTTCCTTGCCAGGTAATAGACATTGTTTGAAACTGAATTCGTCGTGTGCTTAAATGGCCAGTCTTCTTCTTTCTGTGGGCAGATGAATATGAATGGGTGTTGTTTTCAAGCCTGAGGCATTGGAACTCTTCATCATGAAGAGTTTTTTTGTTGTGTTATTGGTTGATGAAGGAACATAACATTCCAAAGCCCAAATTGAAGACTTCTAGTATGGCTAGAACGCTTGGTTTAAATTAGGGGTGAGCGTTTTTAATGTAATTGACCAATTTTCACTTTATAAATGAGATCGCCTAATGGCTAATGAGTGGTGCACGTTATAATTATTTATTGACGCCATTCGACTTATTGAGTGGCTTAATTGCGCCCATTTTGACTAAGTTCGAATCCATGGATTGCCGCCTCTCGCAAGCATAAAGGATAGTAGGTTTTTTAACCTCATTATTGCAAGGATAGAAAAAGCTATATATACGTTATCTTGCCCTTTCTTTTTGTTAATCAAATTCCGATTAAACTCAGTTGTGCTAGCCTTATTTATAAACCATATATATAACACTCAGATATTGGCTTATTAAATATAATATCCAATAAATACAAAAAGGAGAAATGCATATACAAACAACATTTAAACTAAACACAAGGCAGTGAAGCTTTGTACTTGGACAACATGGGAAGATTGTCCACAATAAAATAATAATAGTTGTTAATGCCTAAATTCTTGGACGATGATGGAGGTGATGGACGTGCATTGCGACCTTTTGTCAGCGACGGTCCACACAGGAAAGGATTATCCTCGTAGCTTCTATTGTTGAATGTTGCAAATTGTGTAACCATCTCTGGGGTCTTTCCAGACAAGTTATTGTGTGCCAAGGTGAAAACCTCCAGTTGGTGCAGTTGAGTAAGCTAAGTAGGAATTTTCCCATCTAAGTTGTTGTATGAAAGATCCAAGCTCTCAATTTCCTTCAAGTTTGAAAAAGTTGATGGGATTGGCCCTGTTAGGCTATTGTAGGATAGGTTTAACACCTTAATTGTGCTAAGATTTTCAAGTTCTAGTGGAATCTCTCTCGTCAAATTGTTGCAGGAAAGATCAATTTCAGACATGTAGGAGAGTAGTCTTCCTTCGTAGGAATTAGAAAAGCTTTTTGTCGTGAACTCCGCATGTGTTTGAAAAATGTATTCATTTAACAAAGGAGAACTTATCCAAAAAATATCAGAGGTATGTCTTCTATTCCTAGTGCTTCCAAATCTTAGGCAAGGGGAATATAACCAAATAGGCAGTTGTGAGAAAAATATATCAAACTTATTTTGTCCAACATGCACATCTGAATTTAGGCAAAATAATAAGTTATACAAAGCACACATGTGAAAACAAGAATTAAAAGTTAAGAAATGTAAACATTTTTGGATGTTAGGGAATGACCAAATGATGTTCCTTGTAAATTTTAGAATGTTAAGTAAAGGTTCTTAAGGTTTAAGAAAAAATTGTGTTGTGATTGTAACTCCATTACGAAACTTGCATCTCTCTTGATTCCTCTAAGGGGAAGGACACTATAGTTGCTTCAACTTTTATTGTCTGCAAATGCCAAAAACTATATATAATGATCTTTTTTTATCTAGTATGTAAAGGAAATGTATGATATACAAGTAATTTTTGATCTCATGAATAAACAACATTTCCTTTTTTATTATTAATTGGTTAAGTAATACTTGAAGCTAATTTATAGGACCACATTAAATAAATCTTTTTAATTAAGTAAAACACTTGGTTTTTGTTTTTGCAGTAAACTAACTATTTGCATTTTTAGATAGAAGTATTAAGTTTTAAAAATTACATAATTTATAGAAATATAATTTATAAAAAATAATAATATTATTAAAAAACATAAATATATAATGTGAAAATTTATTCTTTTTTATACAATGAGAAAAATATAAGTATAATATAATATTATACAATATATTCAAGATCTCATATGCATTTTATATAAATAGTTACAAAATTTTGAAAAATTATGATTTACCTAATTTAATAAAATAATACTCCAATGGTCTCACATTTCAAGGTAGTTAAAAAATATGCTAAAAATAAGAAATCTCTAACTTGAATTTAATGCAAAGAGATATTATTAAATGAAGCCTATTAGTGAATATGAACAGTAAAATTCATACTGATACTTGATTTATGTTAAAAGAGATGTCGCTATAGAAGCTTTAACTTAACTTGTTCTAAGAAACTTGGGCCTAGGGAGGCCTACTTGTGGCAATAAATCAAGATAGGAATAGATTAAGAAAAAAAAAACAAAAACAAAAACTATGATTTATACCTCCTATAGCCACAAACCTTGTGATCTCATTTCTACTTAAATCCAACTCCTCCAATTCGCTTAAAACAAGTAATTATAGGAATAAGGAATTGAAACTAAAGAATCATAAGCAAACTTAACATTACCGTCTTAAACTAAATCATTTATGTATGATATATCCCTTAATTTCTCAAAAATTAAGATTAGTAGAAAAATTATATCTAAGCATTCACATTTATTAATCCTTTTAGTTGTTTGTGTCTAAAATTTAACTACTTAAGAGATGAAAGCCTTTTAAGAGATAACAAAATGCTACTGTTCAAGTTATTAAAACTTAGATCAAAGGAGTGTAGATTGCTTAACCTTAGTACTCTTTTGTCATCACCTAAAAGGAAGATTGATATATATTTGCTCTTTAGTACAACCAACAACAAAAAGTATTAACGAGATAGAGGATGAGTGAATGTGATTAGAAGTATAATAACTTTTTAAATTACAAATAAATATCAAAATAAAATAGTAACAAAAAATTAAATTTTATCCCTTATGTAAAATAATAACAAGTTGGGTCTTAGTTCATACCACCTTTTAACAAAGTAAAAATACTAAAAGAGAAAAAATCTTATCTCACCTTAAAAAAATCATTTTCTAGATATAATTTTTTCAAACCCAATAAATAATTCAAATTTGACCACATGTAATCATATATTATGTGAGGAAAGAGATATAATCTCTTATTATTAATTTTTTAAAAGGTAGAACATTTATTAAATTTAAAAAATTATCATTAAAAAGATAAAAATAGAAATAATATTAAGAAATTTTATAATTAATTGAAATACTTTTATTGAAATTTTCTTATTTTATATTTAGTTACTTTATTTTATTTTTTTAAATCTTGTTAGCCTCTCTTAAAAAAAAAAGAAAAAACATATCACTAATAATTTATTTTGATAAATTGAATTATATTGTAATCTTATATATATTATATTATTTGTTAAATTCTTAAAATTAAAAATATAGTTTAAGAGGTCTCTTTGTTTTTTTTTTTGCAAGAATTTTTTTCTTATAATTTTAAAATTTCAGTTGTGGGTTCATCTTTTATTTTAAAATTTGTTAATTTTTGCAAAAGATACAAAAATAGAAACAATCAACAATTCAAAATAATTCTTTTAGCATTTCCTTATTTTAAGGAGATATAAAAGTAATTTTTTCTCATTTTTTATAATAAAATTTACTCTATTTGTCTCTTTATATATTTTTATAAAAGTAAAATATATTTGACAAAAAAATTACCTTATTTTTATAGCTGCATATAGGCATGGTTACCAAGAGTCTTACCTTGAATATCAACTATTCCTTTTAATGTGTTGCAAAATAGATCCAGTGATTTCATACATGAAAGGCCATGATAACAAGATACTCTCTTTGATTTCATTCCAACCTAAACTAAGAGACTCCAAATAGGCAAGTCTTGATAGTTTAAGTGAAATGAACATGACATCATGCATAATTTTACAATTTTGAAGTTGGTGAAGTGGTGCCAACTGTAAATTTTAAATTTTTTTCATTTTTTCCTTTTCGGTGAGGCAGCCCAATGACTTTAATTCTACATGGAATCTTGGGGCAGTCTTATGAATTCAAAGAATAGTTAATTAATCTAACTTCAAAAATTAAGATGTACCGTGTCATTCTGGTCCCCCCTTCACGTTTCATTCAGGTCGTCTGATGGAAAATTGGTCTGCGGGGCATCGACGTTTTTAATCTCATCGTGACTTGTTAGGGTCAAGCCGACTAAATTTGTGTGTAGACAAGCTCATTAAGAAATTGTGGATTGGCCCATTAGTTAGGACAGGTGCTGCAGGTCCCCACTCAACTGAGAAGCCTGCGAGTGCAAGAAGACCAACGATTTTTGGTGACCCAAATGTTTTTCAGAACTCTGGCTTCCGAATTCAGCCCGAATCACCAAGATTTACAGATTGTGAGCGTTAGACTTCTTTAAATTGAAAAGGGAGTTCTTTCGGGTTTGAAACAATCTTTAGTGTTCAGTTCCTCATTTGCTCGAAAATAAAGAGGGTCTTGAACAGTTCCTTCGGTGGAAGAAAACAGTAATCTTGATTTCGGTTTCAACCCAACTGATTATTCTTCAAACCAATTGTCTTTACCTGCATTTTGGTGTTACGCATACTCTGCCTTCTGCATCACGTATCTATAATTATGAGGCAACTTGATTTCTGTTTGTTTATAGGAGTTTAATCGAGAAGAAACGTTAGCTTGGGTGTACCTCTTTGTGAGTGTTAGGTGTGTAGGGAGAGATTGGTGCTTGGACATTGCCTTGCCCTCTCTGTGTTTTAGTTGCCTGGACAAGCAAGACTGAAGGCATATTTGTATGGCCGCCTTTTTTTTTTTCTTTTCTCTTGTTTTTCTTTCTTTTTTTTTTTGTTTGTCCTCCAGGAATGTTTTTGCTTTTGAAGATCAAAGTGGGATGTTTGCAGCTGTGCTCTTTCTCTTTATGACTAAGATGGAGCGAGGGTGAGTTCAAAGTATGTTGCAGATTTGTTTGTGCTTCTTATTTCTCCTTGTTGACTGGGAACACTATAGTGAAAGAGTTTTGGCTTTTTAAAATCCTGCAAGAGTGATGTATTTGTTCTCTTTACAGGTTCAACAGAAGAGATGAATTTTTTTGTTCTTTAAGAGGTAGTACAACCGAACCTGTGGAGGTTCATTTATTATCTGTTTTCTTTCAACAAATCATTCTTAACCTGAGAGTTTAATGTTTATTGCTCATTTACATAGGTGGACTTTAATATTCCCCCATATGAGTTGGCTGAATCAATGCATTAACCTGAGAGTTTAATGTTTATTGCTCTTTTTTGTTTATGTAGACTACCTTTACTCTTCTTTTGTTTCTCATCATTGAATCTGTATCTGTTGCTCCGAATGAATTGTCTGTCCAAGTCTGTGGAATAAGTTGAGCTCATAGTACCGAGAGAAGGAGGAATGCTCCCAGTGAAAAACACGTTTAAAATGTATAGGTTTGGAAGATGTTCTGCAATTTGTGCTGGAACAGGGCCGCGTGAGCAGTTCTCAGAGATGTCCAAGTTTATACAACTCGCGTGAGAATGACGCGACGACCGGAGTTGTCCTGAAAAAGAACTATTGACCAAGCGGAGTGCATACAAGTACGTGCTGTTCTCTTTCTAACAACCAATGTGGAAATTCTTCGCTCATTTGGAAGTGCGAGAGACGAACGGCCTGCTATGTCGGAAAATTGGAAAATTGGGGCCAAGCTATTTTGCTCTTTTCCAGCAAATATATTATTTCCGTCAGCATACAGGAAATCAAGTTTGGTGTGGTTGAAGAATGGGCTGAGTGTTGCTGGAATCTGGAATTGATTGTGTGAAAGATGTAGGGATTCAGGTGATTTTAGAGTCCTAAGAGGAGATAGAGATATATTCCCTGTCAATTGACCGTAATAGAGATCTAATAGCCGAAAAGATGTCAAATTAGTCCTGCACGGAGGCAAGGTGCCACTGAGAATATTTCTGCTGATACCCACTTCTTGAAGATGGTTTAGTTCGCATAACCCTGAAAAGTATTCGGTAATAAGGAACTTAAGACAGATAAGAAGGAATTGGAGTGTTGACAAATTTGGGACAAATATGAATTCTGGTTGTCAACTTTCTTAAATTTATCAATTTGAATCCCACTATTTTAACTTTAATTTTAGTTAATTTAGATTACAAACTATTAAAATTCAGTCAATGATAATTGAAACATTACTAATTTCTGTCACTACTCACATGACAATTTGGATAGACAATTTTTTTTTGTTGTCCAATTGAGTTCCAAAGTCTTGAATCTTTTTCATTTTGATTGGTGAACGTTCAAATTTTGACAATTTGAATCATAACTCAAAATATTGTCAAAATTATATTTTAATCTTTAAATGTATATAATAAATAGTAAAAATATTAAAATAAATTTATTTATATTGTAAAATAAATTTAAAAGATAAAATACTTTTCAAAAATTCCTTTCAACGATTTAATAGAATTAATATCTTTAAATTGATGCATAATTTAAAATTTAAAATGTGATAAATTTAAAAAAATTATAAAAATTTTGAAATTAAAGTTATATATATATTTTTTAAAATTTGTTCAATTTACTATATATTCTAAATATAAATTTAATTTTAAAAACTTTTTAAATTGTTACTCAAATTGACAAAATTTGAGAGTTGATTATTCAATCAAAAAAGTTTTAAAAATTCAAAATCTGAAAAGGCAAGAAAATAGTTTGTGTGCCTACTTAAATTGTTACATTACCTGCATGTTAGTATCGTAGAGGATAGTAATGACGACTGCAAATTGATTTAATTTGATTAAATTTTAAATATACATGATTTAAGTTGATAAAATTTACAAAATTGTTAACATAAATTTATATTTATATGAAAAAAATGAGATTGTTGAAGAATATATAAAAAATTGGAAAAACAAAATTTACCTTTTCTTGTGTATCTACGAACACAAAATTTGCCTAATGAAGAAGTAATTACAAATATGGGAAAATAATTAACTATATGAAGCACAATGAGAAGCAAGAATTAGAAGTTAATATGTGTCAGCTTTCCGGAAGGTTAACAGCTACCTTGACCAAATAATATTCCTCGTAGATTGTTGGATCTTAAGTGAAGATTGTAACTCCAGCACGTGGCTTGCAGTTGTCCTGATTCCTTGGAGAAAAAGCGCAGTTATATTGCTCCAACTTTTAGTTTCTGCGAAGGCTTAAAAAAATAAAATACAATGTGTTATCTTTTTCTGATAAGTATAAGAAATTTATCAGATATAAGTAACTCTTGATCTCGTGAGTATAAGACACTTTCTATGTTCTTTTTTCTAGTTCTAAT
Organism: Bruguiera gymnorhiza; assembly: GCA_020883675.1. Classification (NCBI taxonomy): domain Eukaryota; kingdom Viridiplantae; phylum Streptophyta; class Magnoliopsida; order Malpighiales; family Rhizophoraceae; genus Bruguiera; species Bruguiera gymnorhiza. The sequence continues at coordinate 28,680 of JAIRCJ010000180.1, forward strand.
CGGTAAAGTGACATTTTAAACTAGTTTACGGGACCGTATTAAATAAACATTTCCAATGTTAAGTCCAACAACCGGCTCATTGGCATAGATTTTGTTCTTGAGCAATGCCATGCAAGTGCAGTACTTTGCTTTTGTCATAAATATTTCAAGGAGAGTCCCGACTTTCTTTTTTTTCCATTACTATTTCGTATATTCCAAATTCTCATCAAAATCTAGGGATAAGCGTGGTGACCCAAATTATACACCATTTTCCTAACTTTTTTTATAGGCCGACCCTCCCTAATCAAACTTTGTGAAAACATACTTATTTGGTAAACTAAACCAACAATTTAGTTTTTCTAGGTTAAAAGGATTAGGCCATGAAAACTCCATATAGTTTGCCGAAGCATAAGCCGAGGAGACAACACGAAACAAGACATTGATAGTAAAGCTAATTTCTTTGCTTAGCACATCCTTTCTTTTATGCAAAATGTAATAGATAGAATACAAGACATTGAAGACTTTGTGAGAGAAGAATATAATTCAAAATTATGTCTTTGGGAACTCAAGTTCTTGTAGATTTGTTAGCATAGTCATTTGATCCATTATTCAAATAATGTTTGTTATCCATCAATGTTTTGTTGTGGTTATATCTCATATATTCAGAAAAGGTAATGGACACTTTTTTTTGTGCCACTGGAGTTCATTCATTAATGAAGTAAAATTGAGACATCGTTGTGGCATGTGGCCACACATAAGGAGGATCTACCATCCTCACAATAGTGGTTCCAAGTGAGTCTCTTCCAACTCAGTTACGGCGTATCGAATTTGGAACTCACGGGTTCGGTCACCAAAACTATAGGAATTTAGACCCCAAGCAAAGCTAGAAAAAGCACAACAGTTAGAACCAAACTCTCAATTCAAGTGGTCTAATATAGGTATTGGAGTTTACCCACACACAGATAAAAGAATAAAATTTTAATGTATATACATTAAATCAAATATTACTTTAATATTATTTAATAAATTTTTTTCTCCATAGTCTATGATTACCCTTATTTCTTGTGTCCGTTAAACTTTCCAAAAATTTATATCATTACTTATAATTTTGCACCACATATCGACGTTTTATATTAAGAATTTACCTACAAATTTATTTCAGAGAATAGACATAATCAAATATACTAAGATAAAAAAATAGTAAAATTGAGTGCAATTGATGATTTTCAACATCAAATAGTAACCTTTTGAAAATAAAAAAAGAAAAAAATAAAATAACTAACTATCGTCTCTCATTCTTGCTCATTCTCTCTTGCGTAACAGCTTTGTGTGATGTGTGTAAATGAATTTCAATTGTGAGATCCGGGGGACAATCATGCCCCCTTAGCTGCAGAGGAACTTGATGGCAGCCGAGGAGGAGGAGGGCTTGAGGTAGTAGTGGCGGTGGTGTTGGCGATAGCAAGTGAGGAGTTAGGAAGCTGCTTTGGAGTTCTTTCCCCTCCCCCTTTTGTTGTCTTGCAAGTTTTGTGGAAAATAACTTCTGCAATCTAAAAGTGAAAGATGTTTTACGAAAAAATAAGCGTATTTTCTATCGATTTGTAAAAGATTTTCTTTTGAACATGGTTTTACTTTATACCAAATATTAAAAAAAAAATAAAATATTTTACATGAAATAAATTTACTTTAATTTTATAATATTCTCTCTCTAAAACAACTATTACTTTTCTCAGTTTTAATCTCTTTTAATCTAACATTTCTTACATTTTTAAAACATCTTTCAATTTATAAATATGAAATATATAGAAACTGAGGGGTGATAAAGGGAGCCCTTCACTTTGCCATTTATATTATATATACTATAATATAACTAACCTTTCATTTGACCTATGAAATGTATTTAAGTCGTTTTGATGCTTAAGTAAACTGTGTATTTTTAAAAATTATTCATTTATTTTTTTCTCCACTTATAAAATTTGACCCCACTAAAAAAAAATAGTACACAATAATATAAGAGTTTTTTTTTTTAATATTACTTCATAAATTTTTATCTTCATGGACTATAATTGCCTTCATTTCTTGTGTCTATTAAACTTTTCAAAAATTTATGTCTTTTCTTATAATTTTGCACTATAAATTGTTATTTTATGCTAAGAATTTACTTGCATATTCATTGCATAGATCTACATGAAAAATAAACACAATTAAATATGTTGGAATAAAAAAAACTAGTAAAATTAAGTATAATTGATAATTTTAAACACTTAATAAGTGATTTAGAAAAAAAAATATTAATTTAATTTTATTTAATACTTGTCTATTCTAATATTTATTAATACACTTATTTGTAATAGACAAATATTTCATTATATTTTTATATATGTAATAAAGTTATTACTTAATATATTTTCTTTTTCTCTCAAATTCCTAAGAAAATATTAAATTTAATCGTAAAATTCATAATTTTTATTTATATTTTAATTTAATTAATTAACTTAAATTACTAAACAGCTAAATAATAAAAATATCAAATTATATTCATCAAAGAAACTGCTTATCGAAGGAAAGGAAAGACTTGATTGTTGAGCAGAATTAAAGGAAAAAGAAAGAAAGAAAGAGAGAAAATAGTAGATGCCTATTTCTGATTGGTCAAACTAAGTTGGCAAGGTAGCCATTTGCATTGTATAAATCCGATTGCATCGCTAGCCAATTTAATGAGTCAATCGCCCTACCATTGACTATTGCTGGGCTTTTCAACCTGCAAGGCTCGAGTACACTTGATCTAGGACAACCTTCTAGGTAGACCGAACAACTTTGCCATGCAGGACTGGTACACTGAGGTGTCTTCCAAGGTCCTTGGTAATACGAAGACCCACCTCATTACTAATCCTACGAGCCAAAGCGTTAGAGACATTACTTGAAAGAACAGTTTTGACTTCTCCAAATTAACCAATTGACTAGAAATTTCACAAAAGTCATCCAATTTGAATTTGCTGAACATTCGTTCCCAAATAAAACGACATCATCCACAAAGAATAGGTGTGATAGCGGCAGCCCTTGCTTGAAGAGAGCAATAAGTTTCCACGGACTTTTATTAACTGCTTGGTCAATGAGATTTGATAGCCACTCAATGCAGAGAACAAAGAGTTAAGGGGACAACAGATCTCCTTGCCGAATTCAACGAGAACGGATGAATTTCTTTAAAAGTAACCCATTTCAAAAATCCTACATCCTAGAAGAAGTGACACATTATATAATAAAACTGCTTAAAGTATAATATATGATTCATATTTCAAGTTTCTCATGACAACTGAAATTTTTAGTAGAACGATTTCTTAACAAAACCCACCAAATCACCAAGAATACCGAGCTACTGGCTTTAACAGGGTCCAATTTGAGGACTATGCACGTCCTTTTTCCATGATTTCGTCTTAAAGTGTAAACTACCTCTTGTAGAATTGCTAACTTTATGAGGAAGTAGCAGTTTTGGCTGAGAGACAATCATTTTTGTACTAACTTAATGAGAAATATTGTAAAGATTATTGGCTGCAAATTCGTGATTTTTTAAAGGAACTTTAACTTTAGGAACCAGGGCAATATGCCTGTCATTGCTGCCTAGGGGGAGCTCCTTTTCATGGGAAACTTGTAGCACAATCTCAATGAGTGAAGGCCCCGTGGTCTTCCAAAATTTGGCATAAAACAGGGCCTGATGGCCATCAAGTCTTGGGCTTTATAGGACCCAATATCAAATATTGCATTCTTGACTTCCTTCGTTGTTAAGGGCCTAGCCGAACCCTCAACTTGTCCAATATCTACTGCTAGAAAGTACCCTCTCGACAGTATATTTTGAAATTCCACTATTTCAGCCGACCTTCATATAATTTTTCCAACCATCGGTTCCTGTCTAATTGAAATTCTGAAAGCATAGCTCCCCATCGTTCTTCAAACACTGTAGTAGAATCAGCCTCATACACAATAGAAGACTTCCTTCAACTCATCGTACCACGGGCACATCCCTAATTTTTCAAGAAACATCCTTGACTTTTCAGAAAACTTCCTTATCAAACGCCATATACACTACTTATGTCGTATATTGTTGCTAGATACAGCCTCTATTGCAACTCCTATACTTGCACACTGATTGGTGACAATGACTTCTAGCCTTTAGTCATTCATGCACTTTAGCCATGCTTTGAATACCCATATGTAGTTCTTCGTATTCTCCTTACTCACAACCGAGCAATATTAATTGCCCATGATGATTAATACCCACTAAAGGAGCAAACAACATGTACTTGTTTACCAAGTATGTATTGTCGAGTGACACTACATCTACAAACACATGGAAGGCTGCCTTGCACCTCCCACCAGCCAAAACACATTTCTCAATGATCCATCATCATTAGAATCCACATAACCAAAAAAAAAAAAAAATCATGAGTCTGAGTTTCAAATTTTTATTCCCCCTGCATTTGTGTGTGCTAGCGTCAACACACACAAAAGTTTGATTCTTTGCCTCCTTATCATCACCTCTTCGTAACCCACAGTTCACAACATTGATCCTCTCGCCTTCACGTATTTTTGGTAAAACTTATAAGCATTCTTTATAGATTCAAATTTTTTATCCTTGTGAATATGACCTCTAGTGACTTTCATAGAGGCTTTGTCCTTCTTGTTATCCTTTTTATATGGTCTAGACTTACTACTGCTAGCATCATTATGAACAGTAAGATGAATGGAGTGATCCTTCATCTTCTTTAATCTCCCTTCCTCCTGAACTAACATGACCTTAATTTCTTAAAGGTTCCATTTCTCTTTGATAGTGTTATAATTCACTTGGAACTAACCAAATTCAGGAGGCAGTGAGTTGATGATGAATTGTACCAAAAAGGATTCACTCACATCCATGCCCATTGTTTTCAACTTTGCTGCTAGATTAGCCATACTAGTCATATGATCATGAATAGGCTGTGACCAATCAAATTTCTTGGTCGTCAGCTCACTCATTAGGCTTCCTACAATGAATTTATCAGTTATATCTGATTGAGAGTATTCCTTAATTCTCATCATAAATTCCCTTACATTTTCCATCTTAGGCATCGATGGCTTGACATTTTCAGCTATCGTCATTCGCATCAAATTCAAACTCAGCCTATTAGACCGTTCCCAAGCCTCATGCAGAGACTTGTGAGATTCTATACTAGTCTCAGTAATGGCTGCAGGCTTTTCATCCGAGATGACTACTAAGTCCAAACCCAAAACGCCTAAGTGAAACTGAATATGCTCAGACCATTCTGCATAATTCAGTCCATTGAATTTGATCATCGCATTGCCTAAGGCGAACATGTTATTGGAAGCTGTAAACATAATCCAAATTTACACATTAATACTTTGAATAAACTTAAATGGATTCAGATCAACTTTGATTATGTATTTAAGTTCACCTTTAGGTTATCCTCAAATACATAACTTTAATTAATGATGATGCTAATTTAAATATACTTTGATAGATCAATCAATCATACTAGAGTTAACATGAATGTTATCTTTGGATATACAATCATATTTACCCAATATATCAATAAATCTCTTTTAGTATTATTAATTATAAGCAATGATCCATCTTTGCATGATCTTCTAGCCTTATAATTAATAATCACAATTGTTCATTTCAAATCTGTACAATGTTTCATTAGCATCGAAAGAAATGAACAATTAAAATTCATAATCAAATACTTGAATCCTTTCAAGTTAGGCTACTTTGGTAACCAACAAGTTTTCAATATTTGATTGATGTCAATATGATCTCAATAAACTTCAAAATTTTTAATTATTGAGATCATTCAATTTGACAAAACATCAACAAACAATCAATGATGCGGAAAATAAATTCCTTTTGGAGTCAACACCAGCCAATATGTCAGGTACTATTCCGGTAGCCAGCTAATTCCGCATGTCGGCAAATACTAGCAGGATACCACTCTAATAGCCGGATCCTAACATTCATTAATTTCTTTTTTTTCGTTGACTACGTCGATTAAAATGGCATGAAAAATCTAATCTGGAAAGGGGAAGGGCTAGTGGTGGACATTCGGGAAAAAGATTTTTTTTTTTTTCGGCAAACGGCAAAGGGTTGCCGGCTTTTTCTTTTCAACGCCGGCAGTTTCTTTTCTTTTCAACGCCGGTCGTTTTCCTTTTCTTTTCAACGCCGGCCGATTCTTTTTTTATACCAAAATATAGTATTCACAAACCTGCTCTGATACCAATTGTTAAAAAAAAAAAAGGAAGAATTTCTTTTACCAAAATTCTCAATTCTGTAATACAAGATCTTTTTTTTATATGAATACTAATATGCAAATCGTAATTGATTTCACATACCTCTATCCATGATGTCGGGTTCGTACTGTGAAAATGAAAATCCTCTTCTAATTTTGCCTTTTGACGAATTTCTCCTACTCTTCCCCTTTCCCTTTCTCTTCTCTCGGTTTCTCTATGATGGTGGCGAACTAGAAAAAAAAAAGCTCTCATGAAAGAAAATCACGTCCCTTTTATTTTTCTATAACGGTTGTTTTTAATGGTCTTTAATGGGGAGAGTAATTCTCTTTTTTCCTGTAACCATTATCTTTAATAGGGAGAGCGATTCTCTCTTCTTTTATAACCATTATCTTTAATAGGGAGAGTTAAGGGATTTTAAACTCAATGACTCATATTACTGTTATATCTAACCAATCATCATGTTATATCTTTTATAATTGGTCATACTTTAAATAACAAAGGTTACTTATATCAATTAATTTAACACTTTCTATGACAGGCTCTTCCCCATCAACAGCATGCATTTCGTCCACTCCTCTTACAGCCTCATGTGGCTGTCCCAGGTGAGTCGATTCACCCTTGTTCAAATTTTTTTACTATCGTAGATCTCGATATGCCGCGCTTGTTGCATAATTGCACTTTAGCCGTCTTTATAGGTACACTGGACACTTGGACATGCGGCAAATGCACGTACCAACAAAACGGTCCCCATCGAAAGACAGTTTCTAGCACTAACATGCAGTTTGCATCAGTTTTATTAACTGCTAGCAATTGCATTTGCATTTTGGGAATGTGATACGTGACTCGCGTTGCATCGTTCATTGATAATTAGGTTCCCCAAGGACTGGAGGAAAACAGGGGGAATATTTATATGGCCAGCCGCAGCCCACCGGGCGTTCTCAGGGCTTACTACAGCCAATTTCAAAGGGATTTTTCGTTGTTTCTGAAGTGCCGGTCGGAGGAAGTGGTGGCCGGAGGGCGGATGGTTTTGACATTTCTCGGGAGGAGGGCGGATGATCCTTCCAGCAAAGAGTGTTGCTCCATATGGGAGCTTTTGGCCAAGGCCCTCAATCAAATGGTCTTGCAGGTGGATGAAATTTGATTACAAAAAAAAGAAAACTTTTTATCACCAACACGCTAAAAAAGGTGTCGTCATCAATACGGGTTGGACTCCTTTTTTAATATTCTTAGTTGTGTTTACGAGGCAGGGAACCATAGAAGAAGAGAAATTTGATTCCTTCAACATTCCTCACTACACCCCATCTCCGCTGGAAGTCAAATCCGAAGTTGAAAAAGAAGGCTCTTTCACAATTGATAGCTTGAAAATTTCTCAAGTAAACTGGAATGCTTATGCTGATGAATTAAATGTGCCCGATGGATTCAAAGACGGTGGGTACAATGTTGCAAAATGCATTAGAACTGTGGCTGAGCCCTTGCTTGTTAGCCACTTCGGGGAAGCCATAATCGACGAGGTCTTCTCCAGGTACAAGGTAATTGTGGAAGAGCACATGGCGAAGGAGAAGACCCAATTTGTGAATTTGACTATGTCTTCGACTAAAAGGGCATAAGTAAGATTCCAAATTGTATGTTGGCTCTGGCTGTTATTGGCTTTATCTTAGGGTAGCTTACTGCCTGACTGGTTGCTTTGAATCTTAAACAAACATCTCCATTTATCCACCCAGAGTGAAAAAATCGTTGAATGGCAATCTATGTATTTTGTTTCCTTAAATGTATGATCCATAATTTCGTACACGACTTCATGGGGATGGAGTACTTTTACCAGTACACTTTGTAAGATTTTAAGCATCCATAAGTTATCTCAAATTCCATACTTAACATTAACTGCGTAATATCACGGTGTGATGTTGTGTTGTTTCACTTCTTGGTTGTGGTTTTCTCATGTATCAGTTTTGGGTATAAGGGTTCTGACGTATAGTTTTGATTGTTGAATTGAGTGGTTTTGGTTAACTGATACAACCTCGAGAACACTGGCTCTTGATTTTGGATGTATACAAATTTTGTTACTTGAGCTGCATGTTTGATATTGGGTATTCTGTGCATGTTCTTCAGTGATCACCTTTTGTGGCTCACTTTGAATCAAATAATATTTGACCGGTTATAAAAAGTAAAAAAAAAAAAGAGCGTGATGTTCTTATGTCATATGCTTTAGGTGGATTCTAATATACTATAGCAGATTTTTCTAGTTGAAGTGGACAAAACAATTAAAATTTTTTAGTTCCAATGAAATAAATAAATCTTCATTTATATAGTATTTTTTTCAATTTTACCATAAACCATTATTTGGATTATTTTAAAAGATTTTACAAGTTTCTTATATGTGTACAAAAATAATAATAATAATAAATTTTAATATTACAATTAAATAATAAAAAATAATTTATTCGTATTAAAAAAATATTTTTAACAAATATTTAACTTTTTATGTTAGATATTTTCTTTGATTTTATGAGCAATTTTTTAATTTTTTTAAGAATGTGTAAGAAAAATTTTGAATATATATGTTAGAAAAAATTTTGAATTTTTTTAGTACACTTGAGTAATTATCTCAAAGTTACTAAAATTAATTGTATCTTTATAGTGAATTTGAAATTAAAAATTTAGCCGTTAGACTCATTGAGTTACAATGTCAATAAAATTTTACACTAAATACTGATATATTCACCTCATGTTGCTGATAAGTAAATACTTCATCCTTCCTCAATATCTTATTATGCAATTTATATAGAATAAGAATATGACAAATTTATGCAGTAAAATTATCTTAATTTTATTTTGCATGTTTATCTTGTACATATCTGTCCAAGGATCAAGTTGGACCACCGTGCATGCACCATTCGTTGCGAACGTCTTCCGTGTCTTTGGACGTAGATGGGCCATTCACAGTAGTTTATATTAGTCCAATTCCAAGAATATACATCATGATTTATGGATGATCGACAAAGCAAGACTCTCCGCACGTTTACCATCTCTTTGTTTCCAGTACTGGATAATTCTCGAGAAATTTTGGCGACTCCAAAATAGGGCTGTGAAATTCGTTACCTACTCTCGTTTTATCTATCACATATCCAAACATCCGTTACTGTCGACCTACGTAATGGTTTCAGAACGAAAGGTAACGGTCCAAAAGGCAGAAATATATATATATATAGTTGCTGGGGCTATACGCTGGCAACGGTTGTGGTCATATGAACAAATAGGGATTTTTGATCGTGATATACTCTATATGAGATAATAGTTTAGTTGGTGATTCGATATTTTTTTTCTTTTTGTGTTGGTCTGAGTTTGAGTTCCCGCACTACCGCTTGCCCCCTAGTAAACGGAAAGCCGTCCAATTGGCATGTGATGCTGCCAGAAATTCAATGTCAATCAAGTTGTTCGTCTTATTGTGAGTGCCTACGGTGATAAAAGCAAGTCCTTTATCACGAGAAACATTGTCTTTGACTGACCTCTCTCTCTCTCTCTGTCGAAAATGTGTGTGAGAGAGAAGATGATTGTGATCATATGCAAACATACCACATGTGAAAGTCACACTCGTAACTAATCATGCGACCAACGACCTTTCAAAGAAAATAACATAATTATAGTTTAATAATAACATGATAATCATAGTATTTAATTACAAAACATTCGATAACTCAAAAATTATACAATTTCTCCATTTTCCTTGCATCTTTAGCTATGATGCATAGACATGCATATTGATGCGATTTCATACAAATATAAAAACACATATACTCTTAAAATTATAATTAAGAGAATAAGAGGATAGCAAATTATATATATATTTGAAATTGAAAGAAAATTGATGAAATATTTATATAGTTATATTTACTTAATTTTAAAAATATACTAGTTTTTTCTTTTGGTAAATTTTCCCTATTTATAGTATTTAAAATCAATTTAATAGTTAATTTATATTTTTAAAAATATTTTAATAAAATTAAAATTTTAACATATATTTAATTTATTTAATTTTCTCAATTAGGGACTAGCATTTATTACAATTTATCTAATTTTTATTAATAATTTTTACATATTTCCAAAATTCGTACAATACAAATACTTATAATTAAAAAATAGTAAAAAACTAATTTCTAAAAAAACAAATTAATCTTAAATTTCTCTTTTTATTTTTTTAGAAAAGAAAGGTTAATTTCAAATTTACCTTTTTAACTTAAAAAGAAATACTCATAATTTTTTTTTTGTTTTCCCTTGTTGTTTTTTTCTTTTAAAAGGAAAAATAACTCTTAAATGCATTTTTTGCTTTTTTTTTAAATAATCATAATTTAATTTTTTTTATTTTTTATTTAAATAAAATACAAATAAAAATATATTTTTTTAATAAATATGATAAACTCACACATCAATATTTTCTTAATTTTTGAGTTATCTTAGTATAATCTTGTAATTTGTAATATTTAACATTAAGTGAATAATTAATTTATAATTCTTTTTAATATTTTAATAAAATTAGAGTTATCATTGTGAGGTTAATGGTGCTTGTGAATGAAAAGTAGCAATTATTTGTGAGATTGAACTCTCTATCCATCAAGACTTAGAGATTAGTGTCAATATTAATTCTACAAAGAAACATGTTGTTAAATCTTAGCCTATAGCTATAGATCTTAGGATCATATTGATTATTCGCCTCAAGTGCCAAATACTATTGATTTTATTGAGATAAAGAAATTCAATCCTATTATGATGTACCTATTGATGGAGTTAATTAATCAAATGAAGATTCATGTGGAAAGGAGCAAGCTTGTAAAATTGAGAAATTAGGTGTACTTGAAATATTTAATATGAAAGATATTAATTTCTCATCATCAATTTAGGAGTGATTTTTTTTAATGGAGGAGTCTAATATAAAATACTTTATAAAGAAACTTTCTATTATTCAACAATCAATGCTATAATATCAATTATTTTAATTTTATAATCTATTTACTTATTTAAGATATTTTAACTTAATTAAGCATCTTAGTATAATAACTTCAGGTTCAAATTTTGGAATTTTAATATTAATTTTTATTTGCTTTCTTATTAGCCAATGTTTCTTATGGTTAGAAATTATCTCTTTTTTTGCATGTTTGTTCTACATTAGTTTATGCCAACTTTTTTTTCTTTTTTTCTTGTATCTCTTTTATAAAATTAGTCTCTTTTAAAAATTTGTTCTAAATCTGTCATTAAAATGAATTACATTAAGTATTAGAAAATAAATAGAAAAGTAATAGGAAATAAGATAAATGTATCATAAATGGTAAATAATGTTTTTCTAACTTATAGTGTGAGATTTTCACATATTAGGATAATATTTTGATACCTAGTATTCTTTTAGTTCTTGCCGACCGTTTCAACAACAGGCATTGGACAATCCAAACTTTTAATCCACATTTCCAATCCTTTATGGGAACTTGAAACATTTTTTTAAATCCATTTTTTTGTTATTAACAAAGAAAGTATGTATGCCAGCTTATTTAATCCAACAAATACTTACCACATTTACATTTGGGTTCTCCTAGCTATCACCTTTTAGGTTAGTAAATTTACATTTGTTCAAAAAAATTTTGCATTTGTTTTGTTGCAATGTGAAAAAATTTTATAGTTTTTGCCCCCTTACTTCAGTCAAATTTCTTTAGTCCATTAATTATATGTATCTATACATATACATATTACATCGTGATATCAATCAACTGATTTTTTCCAATTGTCTTATATGAAACTCTATGTGAAAATTTTAAAAATCCCTATTTCTTAATTTATAGCTAAAAAAAATAAAAAATTGAGTTGTGATAAATATAGTTATTTGAAACTTAAGAGGTGAAATACTATTAGGTGCAAATAATTTAATAAAAATTCTTATATAAAGAAATAGTTGCTTTTCTTCTTTCATCATCCAATGGTAAATGTACAAAGTAGTGATTAAAAATACAAAAATTTTGCAAGTTACAACATAAATGACAACAGAGGTTAATGTCTTCTAATGGAATTAGACGACGATATGCACTTATAAGTAATAACAACTTCAAAGAAATCAAAAATTGTGGAAAAGAAATTAGTTAAAAAAAAAATTGCATCAGACTGTTAATAAAGAGAGGAAGGTCCTTCTCATCTTGCTAGTTAAGTGGCTGGGGTAGCTTTGAACAAATTATGCCATATGTAAGCTCTAGAAAGCACCATCTCAAGCTCTTGGTGAGTCTAGTTTTGCGTGGGAAGATGTTGAAGAAACATTACCATTTCTTGGAAATCAAGCTTTTGAAGCTTATCTAACCACTGGATAATAATAATAATAATAACATCACTATCAGGTAACAATTGCGTAGTCTCTTTCTGGCCTGTAAAGTGAGAGAAAGGCGAGATAAACCTAAATATCAAAAAGGTAGGAGGTAACTCAACCATACAACCAAATGAGAGTTAGCACAAAAGGCACATCTTGTTAAGAGCATATCAGTAGAGGTTACATTACACTAATGAAATTAAGGAGAACCTATAAGAGCTGTTATAAATATTGAAAATAGCATGTGAAATGCAAGTTTAAAAAATTCAATCATCTAGTACAGGTGTTCTAAGTTTACTCATGGTTTAGAAAATAGTTGGAAAAAATGGTAATCAAATAACATAAATGTGGAAGGATGAGAGAACTAAAACATGTTGTAAGGAGTTTATATTAGTTCAAGAGAGCTGACTCTGACTCACCGTCAAAAGAAAACTCGCAAACATGTACACAAGGAAATCTGGTAATGCATCTCCTCAACAAGTTGTGTCCCATAACCAGATAACAATATGAAAAGGAATCTGTGAAGGCAGAACACAGAGTTACCTTAAAATTAAACGGCATAACAGTAGTGGAAACATAGCACCTGAAACTTGGGCACCACCACACTAGAGATCTGTGCGACTTTAATTGAATGTGGATAAATCTGACATAGAGGAATAGAAAAACAATTGCAAGAACTAATAATACAAGTGAGGAAGAAAAACAATTGAATGCCTTTAATTGACTACTTGACCTTCATTCTTAAGAAGAAGGTTATTAGTCCAAGATTAGTCATTTCAAATACAAGTTTCATTCGTTATTTGAATGTATTGATCAAGAATTTATGACTACCAGTCACTAACATGTCATCCATAAAAATCGAAATGATCAGCACCTCAATCTTCTTAACTTTGGTATATATGATAGGTTTATTTTGGCTTTTGGTAAACACAGAATTGAGTAAGTGAGTATCCACCTTACTATATCAGGCTCAAAGAGCCTGTTTCAGTCCATATAATACCTTCTTAAATAACTATACCATTTGCTTAGCACTCAAGGAGCAAATGTCTCAATATAGTCTATTTCATACTATTAGGAGTATCCCTTCACCACCAATCTAACTTTAAGTTTATTAACTAAGCCATCTGTATTGAGCTTTACCCTTTATATCTATTTCATAACAATCACTTTTTTATTTGTAAGTCTATCAATAAGCTCTTAGGTCTAATTCTTTCTTATCATGCTTAACTCCTTCTTCATTTTATCTAGGCAAACTTGCATTTTTAATACTTTTGTGAAATTAGAGGGTTCCAACACAGCCATATGTCTTTAGGCATAAACATTTGCTAGTAATTTTGTTCCCCATATAGGTTCATCATCAAATTGTGCCACTTGGCTTGGTGCCGGATTAGCTTGTGCATGAGAGGGGTTAAAGTCTAAGTTGGATGCTTCTTGCATTTCTACAACTTGACTTTTACTCCAATTGTAACTAGCATCCTTATCAAACTTTATGCTCCTACTTGTTGTCACTATACAGCTCTTTAGGTCATAAACACTGTAAGCCTTGGATTGACTATTGTATCTAAGGAAAACACAAGTCTGAACTCTCTAATCCAACTTACCCCTTTTTTCTGTTGGACTATGAATGTAGCAGCTACATCTAAAGACTTTTAAATATTGCAATAAAGGCTTAACTTTATGTTAAGTCTGATATGGAGTCATTCCTTTCACTACTTTTGTAGGGAGCTTATTTTGAAGATAGTTGGTTATGTTAATGGCTTCTTCCCATAAATGTTTTGGAAGCTTTTTTTCAAACAACAAGCACCTAGACGTCTTTATCAAGGTCTTATTCTTCTTTTCATTAATTCCATTTTGCTATAAATCATATGATACAATAAACTGATCATATATGCTTGATTCTTCATAGAATTTATTGAAGTTACTAGCTATGTACTCTCCACCATTGTCTAACCTGATGGTTGCTATGCTGCAGCCAACTTGTTTCTTAATCCAAGTCTTGAATTTGAGAAACATGTGTATCTGGTTGCATTATGTGAATCCAAGTCTTAGGATTGGTCACTTCAAGAAAGATTGTCCGAAAAGAAAGGCTTGGTTCGAAAGGAATGGTATGTACTGTATATCAGTATGTTTTGAATCAAATGTAATTGAAGTACCTAATAATACTTGGTGGTTAGACTTTGGAGCTACTATTCATGTGTCACATATCATGCAGGGATTCCTTTCAATCCAGCCCATAACAGGAATTGAGAAATTCCTTTATATGGGAAATAGAATAAAGGCACAAATAGAAGGAATTGAGACATATAGATTAATTTTGGATACTAGGTGTTACCTAGATCTGGAAAAGTGTCTCTATGTTCCTGAATATGTTAGAAATTTAGTTTCTGTTGCAAAGTTGGATGAAGTAGGATTTAACCTTAAGATTGGAAATGGTACATTTTCATTGTATAGACATTCGTACTATTATGGATCTATTACTTTGGTTGATAATTTGTACCATTTTAATTTTGATGCTATGTATACTGATTCTCTATTTCTTGTTGAGCATAATATAGGTAACAAACGTAATGCACATGATGACAGTTTTACTTTTTTATGGCATTAAAGATTAGGTCATATATCCAAAGAAAGGATATTGAAGTTGGTGAAAGGTGATGTCCTGCATCAATTGAATTTTATTGATTGGGAGGTATGTGTTAACTGTATAAAAGGGAAACAGACAAGACACATATCAAAGAACCCAACCATAAGAAGTAATGAGCCTTTAGAATTAATACACATTGATATTTGTGGCCCCTTTGATATTTCAACATGGGGTGGTGAGAAATATTTCATCACGTTTATAGATGACTACTCACGATATTGTTATTTATATCTACTGCATGAAAAGTCTTAGTCAGTAAATGTCTTGGAGGTGTTTATAAATGAAGTGGAAAGACAGTTAGATAGAAAAGTGAAAGTGATTAAGTCAGACAGAGGTGGTGAATATTATGGAAAATTCAATAAAAGTGGATAATGTCCTGGTCCATTTGCAAAACTTCTTGAAAGTTGAGACATATGTGCACAGTATACAATACCTGATACATCACAACAAAATAATATAGTGGAAAGGTGGAATCACACACTTATGGATATGGTTAGGAGCATGTTAAGTTACAGTACTATACCTTTATCCTTATGGATGCATGCATTAAAAACTGCTGCATATTTGTTAAACAAGGTTCCTAGTAAGGCTGTCCCTAAAACTCTTTATGGGTTATGGACAGGTAGGAAACCCAGTTTAAGACACCTTCATGTTTGGGGTTGTTCAGCAGAAGTAAGGATATATAATCCACATGAAAGAAAGCTTGATGTAAGAACCATTAATGGTTACTTCATTGGCTATTCTGAAAAGTCTAAAGGATATAGGTTCTATTGTCCTAACCATAGTACTAGAATAGTTGAGTCTGGCAATACTCAGTTCATTGAAAATGGTCAATTCAATGGGAGTGGGGAATCACGAAAGGTGGATATTAGAGAATTACAAAATGAAAGATCCACAGTGAGCACTTCTACTCAAGTTGTTATCCCCACACCAAGTGTTTCTACTCAAGTTGTTGTTCATTTTGTTGCATCACAGTTATGCGACATGCAAAGACAACAAATTGATATTCGAAATACACAAAGTGAACACATAAGTGATGAACCAAGTGACAATATGCAAGTCACAAATGAGCAAGTGATACCATAAGAAATGACATTACGGAGGTCTACAAGACCGAAAAGATCAGCCATATTGAATGATTATGTGGTTTACTCACTTGAACATGAATCTGAATTAAGTATTGATAAAGATCCAGTCTCATTTAAACAAGCTATGGAATGTAATGATTTTGAAAAATGGTTTAATGCCATGAAAGAAGAGATAAAATCGATGGATGTAAATCAAGTCTGGGAACTAGTGGAGTTGCCTGAAAGATCAAAACGAGTTGGCTATAAGTGGGTCTTCAAGACCAAGCGAGACTCAAAAGGCAACATCGAAAGGTATAAGGCCAGACTTGTTGCCAAAGGTTACACTCAAAAGGATGGTATTGACTATAAGGAGACTTTCTCTCCAGTCTCTAAGAAAGACTCTTTAAGAATCATTATGGCTTTGGTGGCTCACTATGACTTAAAGCTCCACCAAATGGATGTAAAGACCGCTTTTTTGAATGGTGACTTAGAAGAGGAAGTGTATATGGACCAACCTGAAGGTTTCATAACCACAGGGAAAGAAAATTTGGTGTGTAAATTAAAGAAATCGACATATGGACTGAAACAAGCCTCTCAACAATGGTATATTAAGTTCAATAATACCATTACATCATATGGTTTTGTAGAGAACACCGTTGATCGGTGTATCTATATGAAGGTCAGTGGGAGCAAGTTCATTATATTAGTCCTATATGTTGATGACATTTTTTTGGATGCTAATGACATGGGTTTGTTGCATAATGTTAAGAAATTTCTTTCTGAAACTTTTGAAATGAAAGATATGAATAAGGCATCCTATGTGATAGGAATACAAATATTTCGCAATAGATCACAAGGATTGTTAGGATTGTCTCAGAAAAGCTATATCAATAAAGTATTATAGAGATTTAGAATGGAAAATTGTTCTACAGGAATAATTCCAATTCAGAAAGGGGACAAGTTTAATGAATTGCAATGTCCAAAGAATGATTTGGAACAAAAATCAATGGAATCCATTCCCTATGCATCGCTGGTTGGAAGTTTGATGTAGGTTCAAACATGCACTCGGTCAGATATTAGTTTCGCTATCGGAATGTTAGGCCGATATCAAAGTAATCCTAGAATGAACCATTGGAAAACTAGAAAGAAAGTACTTAGGTACTTACAAGGCACTAAGGATTATATGCTTACTTATAAAAGATCAAGTTATCTTGAAGTAGTAGGCTACTTGGATTCAGATTATACTGGATATGTAAACTTGAGGAAATCTACATTTGGTTACATGTTTCTGTTGGTTGGAGGAGCAGTTTCATGGAAAAGTGGGAAGCAGTCTATCATTGTTACTTCCACTATGGAGGCTGAATTTGTAGCATGCTTTGAGACTACTATTCATACATTATGGTTACGGAATTTTATCTTAAGGTTTGGTTTGGTCGACAATATAGAAATGTCGTTAAGAATTTATTGTGATAATTCTGTAGGTGTTTTCTTCTCTAAGAATGATAGGTATTCTAAAGGTGTGAAACATATAGATTTGAAATACTTATCTGTTAAGGAAGAAGTACAAAACCAAAAAGTGTCTATTGAGCATATTGGTACTGAATTGATGATAGCGGATCCGTTAACTAAAGGTTTGCCACCGAAAACATTTACTGGACATGTTGAACGAATAGGTATTTTGGACAGGTCCTCATTCTTTTGAAAGTTAATGTTTCGTATTGCTCATATCATTGTGACACTTATGAATTCAATTAAAGTCATGGTTTTGTTTGCGCTTTTGTTATCTACATTAAGTTGTATACAGTTATAGTTTGTGAGATAACTAATAGCGTATTTGGAAATGACAATTTAAAGTTTCAATGTTCCTTGGTAAAGTTATTATGAATTATGATGATTATGTGATACATAGAAGGAATCATATTGCTAAAAGATATGTGACCGCCATGATCCAATCATCTTAATTCAATCAAGTATTATGGTTTGATGATCTTTAAGTATGATGCACACTTATTCGTTATTGATTCATCAAGTCATAACATGGGTTAAGTGGGAGATTGTTAAATTAATTGACATAAGTGACCATTGTTATTTAAAGTATGACGAAATATAAAAGGTCTAACATGATAATCGATTAGACATAACGGTAATTTGGGTCATTGGGTTTAAAATCCCTCCACTCTCCCCATTAAAGATAACGGTTACAGGAAAAGTGGGAATCACTCTCCCTATTAAAGATAACGGTTACAAGAAAAGAGGGAATCACTCACCCTATTAAAGATAACGGTTACAGAAAAGGAGGGAATCACTCTCCCCATTAAAGACCATTAAAGACAACTGTTATAGAAAAATAAAAGGAACGTGATTTTCTTTCATGAGAGCTTTTTTTTTTTTCCTGTTCTCCACCATTAGAGAGAAACCGGGAAAAGAGAAAGGGAAAGGGGAAGAGTAGGAGAAATTCATCAAAAGGCAAAATCAGAAGATTCTCATCTTCACAGTACAAACCCGACATTATGGACAGAGGTATGTGAAATCCATTACGATTTGCATATTAATATTCATATAAAGAAAATATCCTGTATTACAGAATTGTGAATTTTGGTAAAAGAAATTCTCCCTTTTTTTTTTTTAACAAAAAGAACCCGGAACTCCCGTGAAAAAACACAGCCCAATTCCGGGTCCCAATTGCTTCCTCATCTCCTTTTGGAATCCTGGCAAGGACCTGAAAATGGTGTTGATGTCGTTGCATGGAAGGTCGTTCAAGAACAGCTGAAACTCCGGTGACGGACGCCCCAACCTTTTGCATATCTGATCGACAACTTTGATGAGCTCGGATGCCACAAGCAAAGTGTTCGGTCCTGAAGAACACCCCAGGTCTGCGATGGCCAGGCATGCAGGAAAGGCGGTGCAGTACAGATTGGTAATGGCTTCCTCGCAGATAGGCCGTGTCATGGATATCACCTTTTGCTGCACGTCCCAAATTCAACTCAATTGCCATTTGTTTTTCATCCAGATATGTCAAATTTTCAGTCACTCTCGTTTGAGGTATTAAGAGATTCTTGCAGAATTTCGAAACAACTATGTCACGTCTTTTAAAAAAACCGACATCGTCAGAATTTTATAAAATTTGAAACAGAAAATTTTTTATATTCTATTTAAAAAAAAAAAGGCAAAACCGAATGAAAAACAGATTTGTTGTATATATATATATATTATTAGTTTTTTTGTTTACATTGTGGACTAGATTCACTATAGAATCTTGTCCTTCTTTTTTTTTTTTTTAACGGATATAGAGGATACCTGAAGTAGTGAATTTTCGGCATAACTCGTGTCTCCCATTCCTCCATTCATGTGAAGGACAAAACCATATTCAATAAATTGGGCTCTGATTCTTCCCAATTTAAAAAGGAGCTTCTTGATATGAAAGCGTGGTCATTTTGACCCGTTTTAAACCCCAACCCACGTTACCTTATTATTCCTTCTCAAATGTATGAAACTATTCTAACAAACATAATTAAATGAATAAATTAATACAGTAAATTAATAATGCATCATATTTGGTATACTCAATACTCTTTGCAGCACGGACTGCAGGAAGTCATCGTGCGTCTCCACTCCACCACGCCTTCTTTCAATAATCCCTCTAAAGGTTTCCGTGAGACTATGGCGTGCCTATTTCAGCCATTCCTATACTGTCAGCCTTCATTTATCATATACACATTAAGTAATCAACCCTCAGGTCCTTAGGGAAATGCACGTAACACCGGAGAAGTGTTAGTCCAAGCAAGTCCCCGGGGTAAGTGTACAATGCCTCAAAACCAATTCTAACTGGGGGCTTACGTACACCGGAGAAGTTAAGCCCCATACTCATGTAACAGAAGTATGTATTAACGTTGATGTTGGGACGTATAAAATGACCTTAGAGTTGAAGATTAACCTGGACTAGCCATTTTGAGTGATGACTAATACCTATTTCAAAAGAACTTCCTTATCCCAACATAGAAAATAGACTTAGCTAAAGACATAGACAAAAAAAATTATTCAAATAAAACTGAATGAAATATTATATTATCAAATTTTAATCTCATTTTATTTAATATTTTTTGATTAGATGCCACATTTTTTTTATATACATTTGACTTCTTTTCAAATTCTACCGGGTAAAAATCTCACGCATTAGTGGGACACAACATCACTATATCATTTTTGGTGCGCCCCATATTGTTTTCCAGTTCATACTCTGCAGAGAGTTTGTGTGTTGTCTTACCATGATGCCTTTGTAGTATCTGGTGCCAGGAATCATGACAGGAAAGGATGACATGGCATCCGAAACAGCAGTGCAATATCTTTCAGTCTCTCGTTGCAAGGAAACCTCTGCAGGTATATTCTTTCCATAAAGTGTCATTGTGCAGTACAAAGTCATAAGCAAAGATATTCATTTTTTGAAAGCTTAATAGACACAGAAATAAATAAAGCCAATCATAGAAATGTTTTAAATAATATGAAAGTAATATTTAATTTAATGTATAGATATCAAAATTCTATTATTTTATGTGTGTAAAAAATTCCAACATTTTTGTACACTATTTTTTTTATTTAATTATATTATCAATTAAAAGGTTAATAGGTTTATCTTATACCACCCAAAATAAGAGTTGGTGGTGGTTCCGCATGCTTCTTTTAGCATTAGTTAAGGTTCAAATTCCTATAGTTATGCCTCCACATAAAAATTAAAGAGAATTAAGGCCAACAAACTAGTGAATTTCATATTTGATAAATCATATTTAAGTTTAAGGAGACTCATTCAAGGCAATCATTACAAGAGAGTGGTGAATCCTCTTTTTAGGAGAGGATAAATAAAAAAAGCAATGGACACCTTTTGACTCAAACTACAAAAATAATGACTAATATTCCCACAAAATTTTTTTTTCAGTTAAAAAAAACCTATCATAAAAAACTATATATTTAATTCCTTATAGTAGACATCTTTTCCCACTTCATGCAATTTTGTAATTTTTTCAAGGATGTGCAACAAAAATTTTGAATATATATTTTAGAAAAGATTTTGATTTTGATTTTGATTTTAATTGTATCCTTAGACTGATTTTGACATTAAAAATTAAGTCGTTGGGCTTATTGGATTACAATGCCAATAAAATTTTACACTCAACACTGACATATTCACCTCATATTTCTGATAAGTAAATACTTCATCCCTTCTCGATATCTTATTATGCAGTTTATATAGTATAAAAATATAACAAATTTATATAATAAAATTATCTTAATTTTATTTCTCATGTTTATCTTGTAACATGCCTGTCCATGGATCAAGTTGGACCACCGTGCATGCACCATTCGTTGCGAATGTTCCCATGTCTTTGGACGTGGATGGGCCATTCACAGTAGTTTATTAGTCCAATTCCATGAATATACCTTATGATTTATGGACGATCGACAAAGCAAGATTCTCCGCACGTTTACCATCTCTTTGTTACCAGTTCTGGAAAATCCTCCGGATATTTTGGCTCGTCTGAACTCCAAAATAGGGCTTTTTTCACGTGTGAAATTCGTTACCTACTCCCGTTTTACTGAGAGTTATCCATACCATATTCAAACATCCGTTACCGTCAACCTACGTAATGGTTTTGGAACAAAGGGCAACGCTCCAAAAAAACAAAAAGAGTATGTATATACATATATAGTTGTTGGGGGTATGCGCTGAAAACGGTTGTGGTCATATGAACAAATAGGGATTTTGATCGTGATATACTCTATATGAGATAATAGTTTAGTTGGTGATTCGATATTTTTTTGCTCTTTGTATGGGTCTGAGTTTGAGTTCCCGCACTACTGCTCACCGCCTGATAAACGGAAAGCCATCCAATTTGCATGTGACTTGCTGCCAGAAATTCAATGTCAATAAAGTTGTTCGTCTTATTGTGAGTGCCTACGGTGATAAAAGCAAGTCCTTATATCACGATAAACGTTGTCTTTGACTTGTTTCTCTCTCTCTATCTCTCTGTGTCAAACGCAAGTGAGAGAGAAGATGATGGCAATCATATGCAGACATACGACATGTGAAAATCACAATCGTGGCTAACCAGGAGACCGACCTTTCAACTGAAAATACATAATTATAGTTTAATAATAACATGGTGATCATAGTAATTACAAAACATTAGTTAACCCAAAAATTATAAAATAGTTTTATTTTCCTTGCCTCATTCATTGCGAACGTTTTGCACGTCTTTGGACGTGGATGGACCATTCACAATAGGTTATTTGTCATTTCCATGAATAGACATTATGATTTATGGATCCGCACATTTACCATCTCTTTGTTACCAGTATCCGCACGTTTACCATCTCTTTATTACCAATAAGGTGAGTACCTGTAGAATGTGTCGGTGTATTTACATAAATAATATATAGACGAGGGATGGAGTATTGACATATCAGAAACATGAGCAGAATATGTCGCCTTTGAGTACAAAATTTAATCTCCTTAGTTATGATATTTTGAATTTAGAAATTTATTAGTGTGTTTGCTTTAATTCCTTTTATCTTAGAGGAGACAATTAAAGGGATTTGAATTCAAATTAAAGTAGGAAGAAATATATTAAATTATCACTAAACTTTTATTTCAAATAGTATAAAATAGACATATTAACTTTTTAATTGATAATATAATTAAATAAAAAAATAGTGTACAAAAATATTGAAGTTTCTCTACACATATACAATAATTGAATTTTGATTTTTATCTATTAAATCAAAATTTACTTTAATATTATTTAATAAATTTTTATTTGCGTGATCTATGATTATCTTTATTTCTTATGTCCATTAAGCTTTCAAATAGTTTATATCTTTACTCATGACTTTGCAATCAAATGTTCATGTCACATCAATGTTCGTGCCCGTGCCTCATAGCTAAGGAGGTAAGGAAAATGGAACAATTTTATAATTTTTGAGTTAACTAATATTTTATAATTAAATATTATGATCAACATGTTATTATTAAAATATAAGTATCCATTTCTAATTGAAAGTTTTTTGGTTTCGTGATTGGTTAGGAGTGTGATTTTCACATGTGGTATGTCTGCATATGCGTTAGTGCTATCACCAGCATGCCTCTAGGCCTCCCACAGTCGCCTATAAATTTGACCCCTCAGGTCAGGGATGTTCATCTATAACAACATATTATCTCTCCCAGAGACAGATATACAATACCTATGGCACAGGTACGATGTTCTCTTCAACTGAAAGTTTTAATTAAGTTTTTTCGAGATATATAGAGAGAGAGAGATATTCTAATAAGATATCTAATTTGGTACAAGTGCACTTATACATAATTTTATACTGCAGGTGCAGGCTAACGGGGAAATTGTCATCAAGCTAGGGCCATGGGGCAGAGAACTTGGCGAGGACAATTGGAGCTTTCAGATCGCAAACAATGGGGACATTAAAGCCATTACGACTGTCACCGGTGCTGTTCTTGATTCACTTGTCTTCACTGTCGAAGACGCATGTGGGGCAACCGTGACCCTTAGGTATGGCGGTCCCGGTGGTCCTGATGTTGGTCAGGTGATGAAGACAGTATTATATACAGTTCTGAGACTTGGCATAATGTTAATGCCCTTTTAACTCAATCTTTGCGCATAATTTACCACTTTTACCGACTTCACATAGAGTATCGTGAATGGAACCTCCTTATACATTTCTACAAAACCCACTAAAAATTGAATTTATGCACATTACGTGTATCTAATACTGGTATATATTTGCAGCTTGAGCTCGCTGCCAATGAATATTTAACATCAATTGCTGGAACATATGGAACATGGTTCGCGGCCGTTTATGTTACATCTCTGACATTTATCACGAATTTGGGAACGTATGGACCTTATGGCTTTGACTACGATAGAGAATCAGTAGGGGCCACTGGCGTTGTCAAGTTCTCCCTTCCAGTACTGGAGAATGCTAAAGTCACTGGCTTTTATGGATATGCTGGCAGCTATATTGAGCGTATTGGATTTTATGTAAAGCCGGTATCATCCTAGACCGATCCTTAAATCCCCTATATTGAGGGTTCAGATTTTAAGATTTTAAGAGTCAGTATATAAATATATGTATCTCCTTTATATTGCAGGTGCAGGCTGGCCGTGTCATTAGTGTCGGACCTTGGGGCAGAGAAACTTCTTCGAGCAATGGGACCTTCGAAACCTCAATAGGTAGCAACATTAAGGAGATTATAGTTGGTCATGGTGTTGTCGTCGATTCCCTTACCTTCACCGTGCAAGTCGCCGATGGCCAAGTGAAGACGGTTAAGTTTGGCGGCAACGGCGGCGGTTTTTCTAAGGTGAGGGCATTTGTTGTCCGTGAATATATTGCCCATGTATGTTATGGTAGATACTAGATATACGACACAAAACCATAAGTTGTGTCTCAGTGGCAGGAATTATTTCAAAATTGAGTGTCTCTTATTTGAATTCTCAATTGAAGTCTTTCCATGGGAAAAACTTAAAAAAAAAAAAAATTAGCGGAGCTGGTTGCTTATTAGGGACTTTTTGGACTTCATATTTTACTACTAAGCGATTTTTATTTGTTTCTGGATATTCCATGGTGTGCTTCGTACCCATCACTTATCGGGTGTAAATATATGTACCCAGGTGGAGTTTGCTTCCGGGGAATATATAACAACAATTTCTGGAGCATATGGGCATTGGCGTAATCTAAACGGCATTTATGTCACAGCAATAGCATTTACCACAAATTTGGGAACTACTTATGGACCTTACGGCCACGAGGAAGATAATCCAAGTGGGGTCACTACGGACACCGTGAAATTCTCTAGCCCTCCAATGGAGAATGCTGAAATCGCTGGGTTTTTTGCATTTTCGGATAACTATATTCAGAATATAGGGATTAATATAAGGCCCAAATCATCAACTGAAACTTGAAGTTGAGTGTGCCAAATTAAATAGAACAAGAGTCCAAGTCAGTATATCTATGTTTGTTTAGTATATTACTAAATAAGGACTCAGATGTAATGTGCAACGACTGAATCGAAATGGAAGTGTGCTTGTACTCTGACCATAATATATTTGAATAAATCTTATTTGTATTTGAAAAATGTACAAGACTATGTACTATGAGTTTCTATGAATCCATATTATTAACTTTGTGTACTTGTTGCTCTCTCATGCAACTCAAGAGTAATGTGAATAAGGTCTTCAAAGAAAAATGACAATTTTATACTATCATGACAAACAAACCCAATCTATCGCATTATTCCATTTAAATAAGAAGATTATGTTATGCAAGAAAAAGAATGACATAAATAAGGAGCTCAAGAGAAAAAGAAATCAAAAATAGCAACTTAATAGAGTTTTGAAGCCAATTTTCTCTTCTTAAAACATTAACTTTGGAGTTGAATTTACTAATTAACAATATTCTTTAGCCAAAAGAGAATTAATCTATTATACTTTTCAATTGAATCAACCTTAATTCTTACATGTGGTACTTTTTTCTTTTTTAGAATCCATTTGTTTGCTAAAAAATAATTTGTATACATAAAATAGTTACTTAGATTTTTTTTTGTGCAAATAAATTATTATCTATTATTTGACTATAATAATGAAATCTGTTATAAGAATTCTGTAAAATTTTCTAAAAAATATAAATAATGATTTATGATAAAATTAAAAATGACAATATGTAAGTGAAGGTTCATCTATTTTATTAGAAAACCAAAAAGTTACAATTGTTTTGCCCATTTCAACTACAAAAATATACTGCAATTTGTTAGAATCCACCGAAAGCACATGGCATAAAAACATCAGATCCATATTTTTTTTAACAGTCAAAATTTATTTTATTCAAAGTAAGCTACAAAAACATAATCAGCCAAAAATCATGTACAGAGTACTTAGTATCAAACCTGCAGCTCATGTAACAAAATTTGTATACATTAGAAATCAGGAACCAGTATTCTGGAGGTTGTATTAGTTAACCAAAACCACTCAATCCCACAAACAAAACCATACGTAACAATCCTTGTTGCGACGAGCTTTTCAACAAAGGGAAAGTTATGTGGATTTAGAAGTGTTAGGGGAACATGTGCTATACAGTATATGCTGAATTAGAAGTTGTTACTAATTATTTTAATTGTAATTGAAAAACCAGGAATGACTCAGTCTGCTTTTCCACGATTCATTAGAGTTCAGAAGTACGATTATATTTGGTGAAAGTTGTGGTCAACCCGACACCCATTGCAAGCGCCGGTATTACGGTGTACTTATTTTTACTGCTATATTTTTTCTGTCAACATTTTATTTGTTTTCTTCTTTCTCTTTTTTTTTTAATTTATTTTTAATAATTTCACGCGTGCTCACTCAAAGCCCCCCAAATTGGTACTATCACTGAAATTTCTGGATCTGGGTCCCTTACCCTTTCTCTTCTTCTTTCTTTTTTTTTTTTTTCTTGGCTTCTTTCTTGGTTCCAAACTCCTTTAGTTTCTTTGTCCACTAAAATTCATAACTCTTTCCTTCTCCACACAGACCATTTTGATGCTCATTTTTAACTTATTTAGGCTCAAAACCACTTCGACTATAGCTTTTATGTATGATTTCTGATGAGAAAAGCCAAAATTTGGCTTAAAAAGATTGTGTTTTCGGCCAATTTTCAAACTGGGTATTGTTGTGGGTGAGGGCGCTGGCTGCTGGTGGCAAAGAGCTATCGGTCTCTAACCGGTGCGTGGAGGGCACCACTAAATAGATTGAAACCCGCTGAGTTCGACAGTACTGGTCACAAGCGGCGATGACGGCCACAACCACCGCGTGGAGGAAGGGAAGCAACAACGGTGTTGAACTTCGAGGTAGTCGTTGCTGCCATACAGGGCATCATTCAACGCATGGTGGCTTCCGTTCGACAAATCAGCGCCCAATGCATCAAACAGTGATAGTTTTAGGCCAGTGCGACATCGACCGGCAATGCGTGGGATGCTGGACAGTGGCTAGTCTTGTGTCACTCGTTGATTCAAGGGCTTCCTGACCTCCTTTTGTTGTATTGCCTTTGGGTATGCATAGCTTGCAAGGACAATGGTGGTGTCTCCGTTGCGCTTTTTGGCAGAAGCCAGCAGCAAGTTTTTTGGCAGACTCTTTTAGTTAAGAATACTCGATTTTAGGTATTTTTTCTTTACCATAAAATGAAAAGAAATAGTACAAAAAAAAAAAAACAACATTAAAATGTACTGACATTTTACCTTCTCTTTATACAAGGGTAGAATGATGACTACAAGACTCTCCACTCAAGCTAAATATTTTCTAATTAATTTTGTGATTTTGTGTGTGTGTGTGTGTGTGTGTGCTGATCTACTGAAATTTTCTGGTTTGTGGGCAATCTACCTTCTCTTGAGTGGTTACTGCCCTTTTTTGTGCTGAGTAAATTGTTAGTGCCCACTTAATGATCATCAGTGATACAGTATTCATTAATTAGACCTCTTGCCATTAGTATCCAATTCTGGTGTTATTTCATTGACCAAATTATGATTTTGAGCTTAATACAAATCATTTATGTGTGATTATATCCTTAAAAAGTGAAAAGACAGTAGGAGGAAAAATACAAATGTCTCGTAATCCTATTATCTATACCTTTATTCCTGACTTTGTTGACCCAAGGGAGGATCTCTGCCACTTGGGTTGTTGCCTATACATATTTTTGGTTATTTGATGATGATATGAGTTGCCCTAAATGCTCACGGTATTTTATTAGGCACTTAAAAATGCTTTCTGCTTCTCTTTGTGTTGCCTAGTTATAATTAGTGCTCTCTCTTGCTCTCTCTGCTTGAAGAAATAAATTTGGCTCAAAGAAAATATTCTTTTGGTCCCAAAAATCTCTTTTGCCCAAAACAATTATCTCTCTCTCTCTCTCTCCTTGTGCTGTTTTAAAGCAACTTTATGCCCCTCTAAAAATGTCCTCCAAAACTCTCCCTTTCTATAAATGCATATTGTCCTTTGTTAGTATAAAATGCATATTACTTTGTTCACTATGTATTTTATTGCTGCACCTTCTCATGTAAGTTTTCACCATTTCTACCTTGTATTCACTATCTAAGTTAGTATACTTATTAATAGGTAAAGGCATTAAATTTAAAGGAGTTAAAAAATTAAAATCATACATAATTTCAAATAAAGAAGAAATAGTAGTAGAATGCACACTCATATTATTTTCAAACTCTATATGCAATAAACAATCTTCCCATGTTTTCAATTTCATGCAAATAATAGTACACAACAAAGTAAAAATAGTTTAATTAACTATCTTAATTTTTCTATCTATTTGTGAATAACAAGTAGTTGAGAACAATAATTTAATACCTAATTTATCACACAAAGTCTTGTAGAAGTAACTTAATAACTTTGTATCTTAATATGAAATAATGCTCTGAAGCATACTATACAAGCATACTACATCCCTAAAGAACAATTCTACCACATTATTTGCATTATCAATTTTATATAATGGGATGAATTGTATCATCTTTGAAAATTTGTCAATAACAACAAATACAAATCTCTATTTTTTTTTTTAATCATAATAGACTTAACATAAACTCCATAAATAAATCAACAAAGAGTTGGCTAGGTATAGGTGAAAGAGTGTATAAGCCATAAGTTAAAATTTTAAATTTGGCTTGTTTGCATATTATGCACTTTTTACACAATCTCTTAACATATTGTTTCATGTGTGGCTAAAAGAAATACTTAACTAAGACATTTAGGATTTTTTTAACTTTGAAATGACTCATTAGACCATCCTAATAAGTAGCTCTCGTAAAGAACTTATAAGTACATGCAATTTATTCTCTTTAAACAAATAACCCTTGTACCTATAGAACTTCCCAAAAGTCATTATTTTTCACAAGTTTTATAAATATTAGTAAAATCAGGATCATTAACATATAACTCTTTAATGTACTCAAATTCTAATAATTTTGCATTCAAAGTAAAAATAAAAGTATACCATTAAGATAATGCATCAGTGACTATATTTTCTTTACTTTGTTTATATTTAATAATGTAAGAAAAGGTTTCAATAAATTCGACCCACTTGGCATGTCTTTTGTTCAACTTCCCTTGCCTCTTTAAGTATTTTAAGAATTTGTGATTAGCATAGATGACAAATTCCTTGAGCTAAAGGTAATATTGTCATGTCTCTAAAACTCGTACTAATACATACATCTGCTTATCATAAGTAGGATAATTAAGAGCAACTCCACTTAATTTTTCGCTAAAGTAGACAATTGGTCACCTTTCCTCCATCAAAATAACTTTAATGCCAATACTTAAAGTATTATAGTCAATCTCAAAAGTTTTAGTAAAACTAAATAAGACAAGTAGGGATATATAACTTAATTTTTCTTTGATCAAATTAAGAACTTTGTCTTGATCACTACCCTATTCAAAGTCTGCATTTTTTTTAACAACCTTAGTTAAGGGTGCAACAATGGTGTTAAAGTTTCTAGCAAAGTATTTATAAAAACTAGCAAAATCATGAAAACTATACACATTCTTAACTAACTTAGGTATAGATTTGTCACGAATTACCTTAACCTTTTCTTGTCAACCTCAATACCCTAACACTCATAATATAACTAAGGAATATGATTTAATTAGTGCAGAAGGAACATTTTTAAGGTTAGCATATAGTTTCTTAGAACGTAAAATACTTAGAACAGAATGAAAATAATTAAGATGCTTAATTAAGTTTTTCTCGTAGTCTAAAACATTATCAAAATATATAACTACAAATTTGCCAACAAATGCATGCAAAACATGATTCATTAATCACATAAAAGTTCTTGGTGCATTAGACAAACCAAATCACATAAAAAGTCAGTCATACAAACTATATTTAGTTTTCAAAACTATTTTCCACTAGTCTCCCTCTCTTATCCTAATTTGGTGGTATCCACTTTTCAAATCAATTTTAGAAAAAACATATAAACTATGCAATTTATCTATCATGTCATGTAATCTAGATATGGATGACGATACATTATAGTGATTTTAATGACCACTTGATAGTCAACGCATATCCTCCATGTCTCATCTTTCTTAGGTGTAAGCAATATTATAATTGCACATGGACTGATACTCTCCCTTATATAACCCTTTGCCATAAACACCTTAACTTTCCTTTAAATTTTTTTTAACTCCTCAGGATTACTATTATAAGTTAGTTGACTTAGAATTATTACACTAGGGATGAATTTTAATTTAATATTTTATTCCTCTCAATAGTGACAAATCACTTGGTTCTTAGAGAAAATTATCTTCAAATTCTTATAAAAGAGAAATAATAACACTAAGCCAAAGGAGTAAAGTTTATTGCTATTAAAATACACCTATTTATATAAAAATACAATCATAGGGTGTTTTGAATAGAAAGTTCTTTTAACATCATTTTCTTTTACATATAAACTCTTATATTTTCTTTCTTGCCCTCTTCATTTTTTTCTCTTAGTCTCATCTCTTTTCTCTCCTCTCTATTCCTTTTTCTCCTTTTGATGATAATTCATATTTTTCTCTCACTTTTTTTTTTTTTCAATTCTCAATTGATCTTTATAAACTTACTAAGGTGTCAAAGGTATATGAGTAATAAGTTTATCATTTATTACAAAAGAGTACATATTCTTAAACCCCCTCATGTATTACTCGTCAATCATATTATCATGATCTTCCCCACAAAATATGCCTAGTATGCGTTGGTACTGCATTACATGAGACCTCATCGGTATATCTCTCAAAAGAAATTGATCCTAACACCTACTTGTTTACCTTAACCTCTTTACATTTATTCAACCATTGAAACTTATTTGGCTTGAGATGTTTTATGGTTGTTAAATTAAGCTTTTTAACCAAATTAATGTTAGCTACATTTGTACACCTACTTGTATTAATAATCATATTACATACTTCATCTTTGATGTGGCACTGCGTATGGAACATATTATCTCTTTGAACTTCATCATCTTCCTTGGCTTATGTACTCAATGCTCGTCTAGCCAACAACACATCTCCCTCAATTGAATACTCCTTTCCATCACATATATCTTACAATGGTGGCATGGAGTCATCATCAAACTCATTTTTTGTCTTAATATTACCAATGCCCTACAACACCATTATATGCTTATTTAGACACTAAAATCCAATATGCTACCTTCTTAAATGCTTAAAACAATTAACATCTCTATTTTTACTAGGTTAGGAATTAGAATTATCCTTTCTCTTGGTTATAACACACTTTCCACACTCTTGTAAAATTTGGCCTTGGGCTTGTAATCAACCATCTCCTCCCTTTTGTTCCAATTAATCTTCCAAGATGAAATGGAACCTGAATTCTATCCAAACTGTGTAAACCGCTTTTATTTAAGCTACTTTTTAACTTTTATCTTCATATGCATAATGTCCTCCAACTTTATATAATGTTATAAATCAACCATGTTGACAATATCTTTCGATTAAGCCCTTATATGAATTGAGTCATTATTGCTACTCTTTCCTCCTCCACATTAGCTTGAATCATGACAATCTCCATCTCCTTTAGTGCCTTAAGTGAGCCCTTGCAATTATTGGTACAAATCCTTATAATAGTGTTGAGGGATGAACCTCTTTCTTTTGATAGCCTTCATCTCCTCCCATGTATTAATAGGCTTCTCATAATTCCTTTTCCTAGTCAAAATAAATTATCACATTAAATATTAGTATAATTAGTAAATTTAATAGCAATTAATTTTACCTTTTTCTCTTTGGACTAGTTGTGGTAGTCAAAGACCAACTTAACCTTTTTCTCTCATTTTAGGTAGGTTTTAGGATCATTTTTCCCTTGGAATAGAGGAATTTTCATTTTAATACTTCCATAATCACGGTCATAGGGGTCTCGCCTCCTAAAATCTCTTTAATTATTTCTATTATTATTGATTCTAACCAAAGTAAATGGATCATCAAAATTAGTATCACCATAGTCATCGTAATGATTACACCTCTGTTACCTTTGTGCATTGGGTGATTCTTGTGTTTGTCCCCTTTGCAAATCAACGACAATAGCATATTGCCTTTCCATTTGATCTCTTATCTCACCAAAAACAACATTTATTTGCTTAAAGTGTTGTTGTATAGCTTGGAGCATGAACAGATCATCTTTCCCACCTTTCTTACTCACTCTCTTATTGTTCAAAGTCATGTTGCTAACCTATACCGAGAACATTAGAAATAATCTCACATGCACTCTTTTATATATTTCTCTCAATTATTATTACTCAACCCTTACTTTATTTCTCTTTAATGGCTTTTCTTATAATGAGCTCACACTACTGCCTTTTACCACTCTTAACTTCCCTTTTTAGCTCTTTAAGAAACTAAACAAGCTAAATTAAGAAGATTAATTTTAAGTGAACCAACTCACAAAATAAAATAAATAGGACATAATTGACCTAATGGAAAACAAGAAATTAGAAAACAAAAAAGAGACATCAAGGAAAATAAATTTAAGGAAGTAGATTCAAAGGAAACAAGTAATTGGATAATAGAACAAGAAAATAGATTATGAAAATAGGGTTGAGATAAAGGACTAAGTTGTCATTATAACTAGTCTAACCAAACTATTAAGTTATTGTTTTAAAGTGGATTTTTTTTCATTTTTCATTTTTCATTGTTTTTTTTGCATGAATTTAAAGATAAGAAAATATAAACTAGCGTTTGGTGGATTCAAAGAACAAAAGATTATAAAAGGCAACTAAGAAAAAGAACAAGAGAAAAACTCAAATTTAGAAAAACAAACCTGATTTAAATCCTATAATTTTGATAACAACTGATGTGAACCTTAAAAGAATACAATCAAAACCTACAAATAAAATAAGGATTTCAAAACCCTAAAAATGTTAAATTAGGTTTAACAAAAGTAAAACCTTGACCTAGTGTTCAATGAAACATGAACCTAAGGTATAAACCTAAACTTAATGGTCAAAGGAACATGAACCAAAGGTATAAAGAAAAATATAAATGTCACAAGTCAGAAAAAGGGATTTGAAAGTGATAAATCAAGTTGGAACTCCACAAGTTTTTAATAAGTTTGCAAAGTTTAATGAAAAAGCAAAAAAGAAAACTTTCACTTTTTTTTCACTAATGATCTATCTTTTTTAATAATAGAATCAAGCTTATTTATACATTAAAGTAATAACCCTAACCTTAAAAATTAGAAAAGCTTCCTAAATAAGTTAATAGTAAATGAATCAAGGTTGGTTTAGTTAGATTCATAGAGCCACACATCCAATATCAAACTAATTCACCAATTGGCACATAATCAGTCCTGGTCCAACCTTTTAGTAGCAAACTGGTCTTATAACTAATTTTATGACTAGTCCACTCCATACCCTCCATTTTTCAAACATTGTGATAGGTCTAACTCATTAATTCCATTACTTTGCTACTTCAACTCTTCACAATTACTTAAATTAGCATGATTTAACATACTTATACAATTAATAAAGTTTTGGCCCACATTAAGATATATTTTGTTACCCTTTAAGGTTGAATTAGCTTCCTTGGTTGTCTTACAAGTTGAATATGCAGCATGGCCTAAAAGATGATGCTAGCGAATAAGAAAGTTGGATAAAGACAAGTAATAAGTTGAAAGAGAAAACTCAGATTAACTCGACAGTTAATAAAGTCCCTGATTAAGGTTTCCTTGTAAGAGAATCTTGCTCGTACAACGAGCTGGTTTATTAGACATAATATCCAAGAAATACAAAAAAGAGAGATGCATGCACAAACAACGTCTACACTAGACACAAGGCTGCCAAGCTCTGTACTTGGACAGCATGGGAAGATTGTCCACAATAAAATAATAACAGCTGTTAATGCATTCGTCCACAAAGTAAAACCATGCTTGTCGCCAATGTGGGTTTATGTATAGAACTGCGGCCATCCCCAGCAGCACCACGCTGTAAGATGCTAGAAAGCTCGGATAAAATGCATCCATGCTTAGCAATCCAGTTTCTTCTTCGTGCTTACCAGAATTATTGGATGATGTTGGAGGTGATGGACGAGCATTGCAACATCTTGTCAGTGGCGGTCCACACAGGAAAGGATTATCCTCGTAGCTTCTGCTGTCGAATGTTGCAAATTGTTCAACCATCTCTGGGGTCTTTCCAGACAAGTTATTGTGTGCCACGGTGAAAACCTCCAGTTGGTGCAGTTGAGTAAGCTGAGGAATTTTCCCATCTAAGTTGTTGTATGAAAGATCCAAGCTCTCAATTTCCTTCATGTTTGAAAAAGTTGACGGGATTGGCCCTATCAGCCTGTTGTGGGACAAGTTTAGCACCTTAATAGTGCTAAGGTCTCCAAGTTCTGGTGGAATCTCTCCCATCAAATTATTGCAGGAAAGATCGATTCCAGACACGTAGGAGAGGGGTCTTCCTTGGTAGGAATAAGAATAGCTCTTTGTCGTGAACTCCACACGTGGTTGAAAAGTGGAACCATCAAAGAAAGTAGGTATGTATGGAGCTCCCGCGGCAATGAACGAATACCTTGTAGGGGTAAGTGTTACATCCCAAGTGCTTCCAGATCTTAGGCAAGGGAGAATATGACCAGATAGGTAGTTGTGAGAAAAATCTATCAAGTGTAATTTGTCCAACTTGCACAACTGAATTGGGATTTGACCATCAAAGTAATTATTGTCCAAAAGTAGATAACTAAGGCTCGAAAAAGTATCAATCCATTCTGGAATGTTGCCGGTAAAATAATTGCGGCCAAGATCCAACATCTTCAAATTAGTACTGTTATAGAATGCATTTTCCAATGGCCCTCGCAATCTATTATTAGATAAATAAACCTGCTCTATGTTAGAAGGGATATTTGAAGGTAGGCTTCCAGAAATATTATTGTGTGAAAGGTCCAGAACTCTAAGAGCAGACATATTTCCTATCCACTGTGGGAGCCTCCCGTGGACATCGTTGTGACTGAGATCCAAGATAAACAATAAGGAACTATTTGATAAACTGTTCGGGATGGTTCCAGTGAATTGATTGCCATGCAGGTTCAATATCCCCAAGCACTGCAAGTTCAAATTTCTTAGGAAGATTTGGCCTTGCAGACTATTGTTTGAGAGGACGATTATACGTAACAATAAGCAACCAGTGGCCAACTGCACAGGCACCTCTCCTAATAATCCATTATTGGACAAGTCTAAGTATTCCATTGAACTCATATTACCAAGGGAAGGAGGAATTCTCCCATCGAAACCATTTCGTGACAGGTTTAAATAATACAGGTTTGGAAGATGTGCTCCAATTAGTGCCGGAACATGGCCACGTAAGCAGTTCTCTGAAATGTCCAAGTAATGTAAACTCGTATGAGAATGACTTGGCAACCGAAGTTGTCCCGAGAGAGAATTATTGCGCAAGTAGAGCGCAGACAAGTCCGTGTTGTTCTCTAACAGCCAATATGGAAATCCTCCACTCAGTTGGATTTGCGAGAGATCAACAGATTCTAGATTGTGCTGGTGGTAAAGGAATTTAGGAAACGTTCTGCTGTATCCGTAACCAGACAAGTCGAGACTAGTTAATTGGAATTTTGGGATCGAGCTATGTTGCTCTGTTTCAGCAAATATATTATTTCCTCCGACTCTAAAGGAATTGAGTTTTGTATGGTTGAGGAATGGGCTGAGCGTCACGGGAACTTGGAATTGATTGTATGAAAGATCTAGGTCTTCAATAGATGTCAAAGTCCTCAGAGGAGATAGAGCTATATTTCCCGTGAATTGATTGCCAGAGAGATCTAATCGCCGAAGAGATGCCAAATTAGCCATACACGGAGGCAAGGTACCGCTGAGATTATTGAAAGAGAGATCTAATTGCGGAAGAGATGTCAAATTAGCCATACACAGAGTCAAGGTACCGCTGAGATTATTGAAAGAGAGATCTAATTGCCGAAGAGATGTCAAATTAGCCATACACAGAGGCAAGGTACCGCTGAGATTATTGAAACTGATATCGAGTGTTATGAGCTGGTTTAATTGGCATAAACCTGAAAATTATTAGGTAATAAGGAACTGAGCTAAAATTAAGGAGACATGCACACAACCACGGACACACAAGGGGGTTTAGGGGAGATTGATCATACCTTCGGGTCTAAGGTCACTGAATTGATTGTCAGAGAGATCTAATTGCCGAAGAGATGTCAAATTAGCCATACATGGAGGCAAGGTACCGCTGAGATTATTGAAACTAATATCTAGTGTTATGAGCTGGTTTAATTCACATAAACCTGAAAATTATTTGGTAATAAGGAACTGAGTTAAAATTAAGGAGACACACACACAACCACGGACACACAAGGGGGTTTAGGGGAGATTGATCATACCTTCGGGTCTAATTTATTATGATCTTTTTTTCTGACAAGAGAAATGCATGATATACACTTTTGATCCATGGGCAAGAGACATTTCCTTTTATAGCTCAAAATGGTTAAATGATATTTTAAGTTATGTTGAATCATAAATACTTCTAAAAAAACCCTATTTTTTTATAATTATTATATATACTTCAATTTTTTTTAAATTAAAAAAAATTATATGTTATAACCCAAATTATATATTATTTTTCTATACTTTTATATAGCCTAACTCCAATGATCATATGTTAAAAAATATATTTATTTTGTAAATTAAATGATTCACTATTTTTTTTAAAATAGAATGATTAAATTTTAAAAAATCTATAATTTACATAAATATAATATAAAAAGATGACATTATTATTAAAAAAATTAATATTTAATATGATATTCTATTTTTTTAATATGAGAAGAGAAAGTAAAGTAGAATATAGTATTATTTAGTATATTTAAGATTTTA
The DNA here is from genome assembly GCA_020883675.1 of Bruguiera gymnorhiza. NCBI lineage: Eukaryota > Viridiplantae > Streptophyta > Magnoliopsida > Malpighiales > Rhizophoraceae > Bruguiera > Bruguiera gymnorhiza. The sequence goes on from JAIRCJ010000180.1 coordinate 65,902, forward strand.
AAATATTTTATATTAATAGATATAAAATTATTTTGAAAAATTATATGTGTAGTTTAATAAAGAAGGTGTTTTAATAGTCGTGCATTTGAAGGAATTTAAAAAGGATGTGAAAAATAAGAAATCCTAAATTAGAAATTAATTTAAAAAGATATTATTGAAAGGAACTTAGAAAATATTAAGTGTAAAATTTATCCTTATACTTGATATATGTTAAAAATGATGTTGGTATAGATACTATAACTTGGATATGAAATTGATCCAAGAAACTTGGGCTAGGAGAGATCTAGTTTTGGCGAAGGACCGAGATAGGAATGAATTAAAAAGGAACTTGTATTTATACCTTCTGCGCCCACAAATCTAGTGATCTCATTTCCATACAGATCCAACACCTCTAGTTGGCTTAGAGCATGTAATTCTGAGAACAACAAATTGAAACTAAGGAATCATAACAAGTTTAACATGTTATATCTCTTAATTTTTCAAAAATTAAGATGGATAAAAATGTCATATTTACCTTTCACATTTATTGATCCTTTTAACTGGTTGTATCTAAGATATAATCACTTAAGAGATAAAAATTGTTCAAGGAATAACAAAATACTAAATTATTAAAACTCAGATCAAGGTTACACAAATTACTTAACCTCAGCACTTCTTCATCATCACTAGAAGAGAAGATTGATATATATATATATTTGCTTTTGGGTACAACCAACAGTTGAAAGTATTAACAGGAGAGAAGATGTCATGGATTAGAAAAAGAACTTGGATTTATACCTCCTATACCCATAAATCTAGTGATCTCATTTCTGGTCAGATATAGCTCCTCCAATTGGCTCAAAGCATGTAATTCAAGGAATAAGGAATTGAAACTAAGGAATCATTACCAAGTTTAACATGATATATATGTTTGTAAAAGTAAAACACATTTTCCATAAAAAAAAAAGAAAAGATTGTTAGCTAATTTTTATAGCCTTGTGTAGGCATGGTTACCATGAGTATTACCTTGGATATCGACTATTCCTTTTAAGTTGTTATAGGGCAAATCCAATGATTTCAAAGATGAAAGGCCACATAGAGATGATAGGATACTCTTGTTGAATTCATTCATGGCCAAATTGAGTATCTCTAAATGGGCAAGACTTGATAGTTTCTCAAAACCTGTATATGTGAGAGAAGTATAATATCGTATCACAATAAAGGATGTACAGGAGTATACCATCCTAATTATGAGTTTCTTTTTTGTCTTCTTGTTTTTTTTTCAAAAAAAAAAAGATAATTCATCTTATCTTGTGATTATGAAATAAACAGAGTATGAGTTATAGAAAGAGGACCTTCATTCTCAATACAACCAAGTATTTTGTTTCCTCCCAAGTCGAGACTTGTCAGATCTTTGAAAGGAAGAAACAAAGAAGCATTTAGATACCACCCTCCAAAACCCTGATCTGCAGTAGACGAAAGATCAAGTTCGGTGACTCGCTTCATTGTTGCGTCGCATGTGACTCGTGCCCAAGTACAACAATCAGCATCTATCCCCCAGCCAGACACTGTGTAGTCATGATATGGAACTAGATGATTAAAGAAAGGCTTGATTTGCAAAAGAGTAGTTCGCTCGTGTTCCCAGCAACCATGACACCAACTCCCCCACTCCTCCAACAACAAAAGCAAAAGCAATATTACTACTATCCATGACCTAATAATAGCCACTAGCCCCATTTTTATGTTTGAAGCACCTCTTACAACTTAGTAATATTTGTTGCGATTAAGAGCAATTAAAGCCTTCTATATATAGGTGGAGGCAGAGGTGCATTTAGGTATTTTCACGTGGAACATCCCATATTTGTAGAAAAAAGTAACAATAATAATAAATAAATATTCACAATACATTTCCAATTTTTAGTTTTTTTTATGAAAATGGTCTTACTATGGATTAAAGATAAAAATATTATTTTATAAGTATTGTCGGTTAAAAATTTTAATTTTATGAAAATTTTGTTTTTTAAAATAATATAAGTCATTTTTACCCTATAATTTTAGTTATTATTATTACAAATTATTATACTTATTTAATTCCATGGCGTGACCTTGACTTGTTAGGGTCAAGTTCCCAAAGTTTAGTCTTCCCCCGCCGTTTTGTTCGGGTTCTCTCGTGGAAAATTGGTTTGCATTGCAGCTGGCAGGTAACATAAACTTTTTTGTTTGACCTCGACCTTGACTTGCTAGGGTCAAGCCGCGTAAATTTGGGCCTATACAAGCTCAAGCATCCATAAGAAATTATAGAAAACCACATTAGTTAGAAGCTTTCTTTGGTGGATTGGCCCATTACTCAGCACGGGTGCTGTAGGGAACACTCACAGAGAAGTCTGCACAAGAAATTACGGAGTGCAGGAAAACCAATGATTTTTGTCTTTTCTTTAATTTTTGGTTCTTCTTCTTCCTTCTTTAATTTCAAACAAGATAAAATCAAGGTTCTTCGAGGCTCCATACAACAATGTTTGAGGCTTCTTCAATTTTATTTTATTTTTTTGTTTTTGGTTTTTTAACATTACAGCCTCAATGTGTTTTTAGAATCTTTGTTCTAATTCCCCAAATGACAGCGTCCAACTGTTTTGTTGTTGTGTACAAAATATGATCTCCTTCCCACTCTTACAAGAATTTCTGATACCCAATGCTCCCCCTCTATATGTATCTTTACTCTACTAGACTCTCCTCTTAACCCCCATTCTCTCTCTCTCTCTCATTTGATAGAATTTCTTTGCCAAAGGATTCCTATTCTCTGTCACCTGATCACACTCAAAAGACTCTTGCACACGGAAGCATGGGATACGTGTGCAGGAATATTTGAATACCTTTTCTCATATCTGAGACATGAAAGAAACAAAAAGTGGTGCCCCGATATAAGCAATATGAGACATCAAAGGACCAAAGAGAAACATCCATCAGAGAGTAAAATGGGACCATGCCTTTTTGTATTTCTTCACAAAATGAAGATAATTCCACCAAACAATAATGTTCCTATTCATCTTGGCCCTGTGGCAAGTACCAGCTTAAATACGACCCCTAATCGAAACATTTCCTCTGAAGGGGCACTTCTTATCAATGTGTGGTCCTAATTGAAACACATTTCGATCAACTGAATTAGTAAAGACCAAAAAGCACAAGAAATAGAAGTAAATACATGAGCAACAAAGCTACATTGAGTCAAAGCAACTCCGAGATCCTATAATCTAGGATTACAAGAAATAGGACTGGCCGACAACAGATTGGAAAAGTGCATGCTTGCGGCACCCAAGCCATTAGATTAATGCTACACCATTATCTTTAATCCGGTAAAAAATGAAAATGCCAATTTTAACCATTAGAAATAAATATTATATACATTCAAATTTAGTCGATCACAATTTATTCTTTTAGTAGTTTTATTACATATTACATACAATAAATGAAGAAATTTTAGAATTAAATATAATTATTTTAATTTCATATAAAATTTATAAATAATCTCATAAATTTAAAAAATAAATAAATAATTAAATTAAATTAATTAAAATTTATTGTATTATTTAGTTTTATCTTTAATCCATACTACACAGTCTTTTTCTTTCATTTCAATCTTATTCTCTCATGGAAAATTGGTCCGTTGCACAAAAGGTAGATAATATCAACATTTAATTCCATCATGACTTCACTTTCACTTATTAGGGTCAAGTTCTCAAAGTTTAGACTTAAACTACAAGTTTCAATTTTGCAAAAATTTTATTTTTAAAATAACGTTCACGAGGTTTTTTTTTTTTTTTTTACAATTTTAACACTATAATTCTCATTACTAATTATTATGTTTTTTCAAAATAAAATTTGTTTCATAATACATATACTAAATAAAGAAAATTTAGATTTAAATTTAATTATTTTTTAGTATAATATGTATAAATTATAAATTTAAAACATTATTAATTTATTTAATTTAAAAAATTAAAATTCGTCAAATTGCTTAATTTTACCAATAATTTATTGACAACCACAGTTAAACAACCGAGTCTTTTATTTTTATTTCATTCACGTCCTCTCATGAATATTGGTCCGAATATGATAGTTAGTAGAAAAGTTATTATCGCTTAATTTCATCATGACTTGTTAGGGTCAAGCCCCGTAAATTTGGCCCTGGACAAGCTCAGACATCCATAAGAAATTATAGAAAAGCACATCAGTCCCTCTTCGTTTCGTTCGGGTTCTCTCTCATGGAAAATTGGTTTGTACGGCAGCTGGCAGGTACCATCAACTTTTTTGTTTTTGACCAGGACCTTGACCTGCTTGGGTCAAGCCGCGTAAATTTGGGCCTAGACAAGCTCAGGCATCCATAAGAAATTATAGAAAAGCACATCGGTTAGAAAGGGGAGTCTCAATCAACAGTCAAGTCTTCCCTCTTCGTTTTCTTCGGGTTCTATCTTGGAAAATTGGTTTGTATGGCAGCTGGCAGGCACCATCGACATTTTTGTTTTTGACCTTGACCTTGACTTGCTAGGGTCAAGCTGACTAAATTTGGGCCTAGACATGCTCAATCATTCATAAGAAATTATAAAAAACCACATTAGTTGGAAGCTTGTGGATTGGCCCATTTCTTAGTCTCGGGTACTGCAGGGAACACTCACTGAGAAGTCTGCACAAGAAATAAGGGAGTGCAAGAAAACAATTGATTTTTGGTGGCCCAAAATTTTTCACTTTTCTCATTGCATCCTCTGTTTTTTTCTACAATACAGAGGAATGAAAGTCGGTTGGAGACTGGGCCTGGGTGTCATTTTATCAAAAAATATATATACAAGAAAATTAAAGTCGGTGGACGAAAGGGCCGGGCCTGAAGTTGTAAAACGGTGATAAAATTAAACCTTGATAAGCGTTTGATCCACAAATTTCTATCACGCTGCCATACTCCAGCAGACTAATATTAATAAATGGAAAGTAAAATTGCCAGGTAGCGTCTGCAACAAGACCATTCGACATAGATGGAATAATTAAAAATAACGCGAACTCACCAAACATTAGTTCTTGGAAATCTACACACAAACACAGTGAATAGCAAAATACACGCTTTTACCCAATCACCCACCATCTATCGAAACCGAGCAAACATTCAAAAATTATTGTAATAAAAACATCTCACTCCGCAGATAAAATAGGGTAGAAGAAAGTAAAAATAAACAAAATTGTGCATACTCAACTAAACCAAACTGTTATGGGGTAATACCTGTGTCATTGTCTTGTCAGATTGGTTTCATGAATTTAGAGTAAGTCTTGTTTTTTTCTTTTTCTTTTGTTGTTGTTGTTGTTGTTGTTGTTACGGTGGAAAGACTAGCGATTGAATCCTATACCTTGACCATGTGTCCTTGTAACCTGTTTTAGCTAAGCCAAAAGAGTTTCTTGAACGAGAACTATCTGAATTCCAAGACATAAGACTCTGGTTTGTGACTCAGATGCTATATTTATCCTTGGCTATCTGTCTTGTTGGATTGGCGAGCGGGAGAGCTGGCCCGTCTTGCAGCTTTGTTAGTTCCTTGCTAGGTAATAGACATTGTTTGAAACTGAATCCGTCGTGTGCTTAAATGGCCGGTCTTCTTCTTTTGTGGGCAGATGAATATGAAAATGGGTGTTGTTTTCAAGCCTGAGGCATTGGAACTCTTCATCATGAAGAATTTTTTGTTGTTTTATTGGTTGATGAATGAACATAACATTCCAAAGCCCAAATTGAAGACTTCTAGTATGGCTAGAATGCTTGGTTTGAATTAGGGGTGAGCTTTCTTAATGTAATTGACCAATCTTCACTTTATAAATGAGATGGCCTAATGGCTAATGAGTGGTGCACGTTATAATTATTTATTGACGCCATTCGACTTATTGAGTGGCTTATTTGCCCCCATTTCGGCTGAGTTTGAATCCATGGATTGCCGCCCTCCCCAAACATAAAGGATAGTAGGTTTTCTAACCTCATTTTATAAGATTAATAATATATATATATATTTTTTGTTGCAAAACAAAAAACTCATACAATAGAAAAGTGATTGTTTTTTGCAACGTTGGTGCATGCTGGTAGTACAGCTAAAAAAAAAAAACAATTCGTGTGTAGGGTCATTGAATTTAAGTTTCAACATATATTTCATGATAAATATAGAGTTATCTTATTTTATAAAATATGACATTTGCAAATATAATTTGAATTGAGAAAATTAGTAATTTCACTAGATCAATTAATAGAAAATAGACTTAGCTGCCAACATAGATAAAAAAATTATTCAAATAAAATTGAATGAAATATTCTATTATCAAATTTTAATTTCCTTTAAAATGTACACATGATCATTCCTTGAACACCCCTTGACAAGCTAATGTGGCGGATTGGACAGTAAGCTTGAATTGCAGAAGTTGAAAGTGAGCCATAGAGAGCCCTTTAGTGAAGATATTGGCAGGTTGGTCTGTAGTGGAGATGTACTGAACATGTAATTGAGTTTTGGCAATTTGTTCATATACAAAGTGGTAATCAATTTCTACATTTTTGTTTGAGCATAAAAGATGGGGTTCCCTATTAGATAGATGGTAGAGATGTTGTCACACTAAAGAACCGAAGGACCTTGCCAAAAGACACCAAAATCATGTAAGAGAGACTCAATCCAAATGAGTTCAGCAAGTGTGTCAAGTAAGCTTTTGAATTCAACCTTTATGCTGGATCGGGCAACGGTTCGTTGCTTACGAGAACTCTATGAGATGAGATTGGAGTCAAGGAATATGCTGAAACTACCAACTGATCATCTAGTGTTGTGGTCTCCAACCCAACCTACATTTGAAAAAGCATGGAGATGCAAATTGTTGTTACAGGTAAAGAGGATGCCATGATGTTACGTGCCATGAATAAAGTGTAGTATGTGTTTGAAAAACTGCCAATGGATCTCCATGGGTGCATGCATATATTGACAACAGAGTTGACAGCAAAGACAATGTCGGACCAAGTGAGAGTAAGATATTGCGATGCTCCCATAGTGCTACGATAAAGTGTCAGATTTGAAAATAACTCACCACAATGAATAGATGAAATATCTGAGCCAATAACATAGGGTGTAGTGACAAGTTTCACATTCTACATTTTTGCTTGTGTGAGAAGATCGGTTGAATATCTTGCCTAGTGAAGAAGAATACCATTTGAAAAGAGTTGGTGTTGTAAGAGATCTTATAAAAATTATGTTGTCAACATAAACGAGTAGGAAGATATTGTATTATGCTGTATGCAGTATGAACAATGATGAGTTAGCTAAAGAAGCTATAAAACCAATAGAGATGAGAAAATTATTGAGATGTTAGTGCTTGGCACGGGGTACTTGTTTTAGACTATAAAGAGACTGTTTTAGATGGTAGATGTCATGGGGATGGTGGGGATCAACAAAACTTGGTGGTTGATCCATGAATATTTCTTCAATTATATGACCGTGGAGAAAGACATTCTTAACATCAAGTTGTCACAGTTGCCAACCCCTAGAGAATGCAATCACGAGGACTGTGTGAACTGTGATATGTTTAACCACTGGGTTAAAGGTTTTATTATAATCGATTCCTTGTTATTGATGAAAGCCCTTTGCGACTAATCTAGCCTTGTATTGTTCAAGGGAGTCATCTGCACAAAGTTTGACACGAAAGACCCATTTGCAACCAATAGGTTTATAGGTTGAAAGAGATGGTACAAGGTCCCATGTTTGATTTTTCTTGGCTTCCTTCTTGGTTCCAAACTCCTTTAGTTTCTTTGTCCACTAAAATTCATAACTCTTCCCTTATCCACACAGAGATGATATAAAGAGTTAAATATGTTGATTTTTAAGATAAGAAATTTTTTCACTCAAAAAAGAAAAAAAAAGCATTGTAAGGATGTTGATTATTATTCCTGCAGTCTAATTTAGGAGTCACTTGTTGCTTTCTAATTCATCCTCTCCGGATTCACCACTTTTACAATGATAACTTTAATTGGGTCTTCCCCAACTAAATTATGACGTATTGAATTTAAAACTCTCAGGTTCACTCACCTTAAAGGAGGGGTATGAACCAAGGTTGGATAAAAACATGTTAAATTACCACTAAATTCTCATTTCAAGTGGTATAAGATAGACATGTTAACTTTAATGTCTATACATTAAATCAAATATTACTTTAATATTATTTAATAAATTTTTATCTCCATATTCTATATTTGTCTTTATTTCTTGTGTCCCTTAAGCTTTCCAAAAATTTATATCTTTACTTATAACTTTGCACTACACATTGGCACTTTATGTAAAAAATTTACTTGTAGATCCGTTGCTTAGATATACATAAAGAATACACACAATCAAATATGCTAGAATAAAAATATAAGTAAAATTGAGTGCAATTGATATTTTCAACACCAAATAAGTGACTTTAAAGAAAAAAACATCTAATAAGTATCTTTTTATTCTAGTATCCATTAATGCGCTTAGTTTTGTAACAGGCAAATCTTTGTATTGCATCTTTATATGTCTAATAAAGTTATTATTTAATAACTTTCCTTTTCCTTTCAAAGTCTTAGGAGAACATCAAATTCGATCATATTATTCATAATTTTTTTTTAATATTTTGACTTAATTATTTAACTTAAATTTCTAAGTTGCTAATTAGTGAAAAGATCAAATTATATTTGTCAAAGAAATTGCTTACAGTGGGAAAGGACAGGCTTGATTGTTCAGCAGAATTTTAAAAGAAAAAAAAAACCACAGTAAGAAAGAAAATGGTGGGAATTTGTAACACAAAAAATGATGTAACTTGCTTTCTCTTTGAAAAACAGAAAAAAAAAAAAATCTAAAGTCTATGCTTAAAGAGCTAAAAGACCAAAAATAAAATTTGGATGTAAGAGGAGCTCTAAAGCACAAACTCTAAAAATGATTTGTGCTCATATTAGACACATATATCAGATAAGATATTCATTTGACAAATCTCATATATATCAAAATGTGTCTAATAAAAACAATACAAAAAAAAAAACATCAAGCATAAGTGTTGAACACATTTAAGGCACATGGCAAACACTTGTTATACACATATAAAATATTTTTAATATACTCGTTGAATGCTTCTAATTAGTGTATCTTAAAGGTAATACAAATAATAATCTTTCTCAAGAAACAAATAATTTGGCAATAAAAATTATAATCAATAAATATTTTTTATTTAAGTAATTATACTAGTTACTTTCATTTATATTATTTAAATTATCATGTTGCATTCAACTATAATATGTTACTTTAAAGTTCTTAACAAAAATAATATTTACAATATAAAATAATATAATAATTTTTGTAAATTATATGTTGAAAAAATTTTAAATTCATTTAAAATATTTATATATGCCTATATATTCTATTTAATATGTATTTTACTATGGTACTCACCTCTTAATTTTAATCTTTTAACCTTTTAAGAATACATGTGTTTTTATCTTTGTGTCATATTGCATCAATGTTCCTGCCCATTTAACATAGCTAAAGAGGCAAGAAAAATGGAATAATTTTATAATTATTAAGTTAACTAATGTTTTGTAATTAAATATTATGTTCACCATGTTATTCTTAAAATAAAAGTATGTATTCCTCATTGAAAGCTCTTTGGTCTCATGATTGGTTACGAGTGTCATTTTCACATGTGGTATGTCTTTGCATATGTTTCAAAGCTATCAACAGCACGCCTCTATGCCACCCATAGTCACCCATAAATTCAACCCCTCAGGTCAGGGATGTTCTTCTTCAACAACATATCACCCCTCCCACGTTCACAAAGGCAGATATACAATACCTATGGCAAAGGTACAATGTTTTCTTAAACTCATAAAGTCTTAATTAAGTTTTTTTTTTTTTTTGGTGAGAGAAAGAGAGGGAGAGAGATTCAAATAAGATATCTAATTTGATGCACGTGCACCTATGCATAATTTTATACTGCATGTGCAGGCTAATGCAGAACCTGTCATCAAGCTAAGGCCGCGGGGCAGAGATCTTGACGCGGACAATTGGAGCTTTCAGATCCGAAAAGATGAGGACATTAAGGCCATTACAATTGCCATCGGGTCTGTTGTTAATTCACTTATCTTCACTGTCCAAGACGCAAGTGGGGCAATCATCACCCTTAAATATGGCGGTGCCAGCGGTGTTGATACTCGTCAGGTGATGAAGGCAACATTATATACAATTCTCAGACTTTGGCATAATATTGATGTGCTTTTAACTCAATTCTTGCACATAATTTAGTATTTTTTCGAACTTTGTGCTGTAAGCGTCCCACAAATGAACGTCCTTGTCCTTTTTCTATAAAACCCACTCAAAGTATGTTACATATATATTGTGATAACTAGTGAAATATTTATATGATAATATTTTATTTTAGTAATATTTAAATATTTAATTTAAAATTTAATTTTTTAATTAATTTTAAAATTTATAGTATTTAACATTAATTTAATAGTTAGTTTGCAAATTTTTTTAGTATATTAGGAGAAAACATATATATTTTTTATTTAATTTACTTAATTATAATTAATATGTATTATAATTTACTCAATTTATATTAATAATTTACATATATATATGAAATTTTTATAAAGCAAATACTTATAATTAAAGAAAATAAGAGAAAAAATAAAAAATAATTTAAAAAAATCAAAAATTCCTCTTTTTGTCTTTTTAAGGAGGAAAAAAAATATAATTAGATTTACTTTTTTCTTTCTTTAAAAGAAAAATTTATTCATAATTAAATTTTTTTTGTTCTTTTTTGTTTCTTAAAAGAATTACTTTTAAATGCATTTTTTTTTTAGAAACATACTCATGATTTAAATTTCTTTTGATAAAAATGCATTTTTCCAATAAATATGATAGGCATTTTATGCATATATACTTGCAGCTAGAGTTCACAGCCAATGAGTATTTAACATCAATTGCTGGAGCATATGGGACATCGAATGGTGCCGTTTATGTCACATCTCTGACATTTACCAGGAATTTGAGAAAATATGGACCTTTTGGCTATGACTACAGTATAGAACATAAGGCCGCCGGCGTTGTCAAGTTCTCTTTTCCGGTACTGGAGAATGCTAAAGTCGCTGGCTTCTATGGATATGCTGACAACTTTATTCAGCGTATTTGATTTTATACGAAACCGGTATCATCCTAGCCTGCTCCTTAAATCCTCTCAAGGGTTCAGATTTTACGATTTTAAGAGTCGGTATATAACTATATGTGTCTCATATATATTGCAGGTGCAGGCTGGCCGCTTCATTAGTCTCGGACCTTGGGGCAGAGAAGCTTCTTCACGCAATGGGACCATCGAGACTCCAATAGGTATCAACATTAAGGAGACTATAGTTGTTCATGGTGTTGTCATTGATTCCCTTACTTTCACCGTGCAAGACGCCAATGGCCCAGAGAAGAGAGTAAAGTTTGGCGGCAACGGCGGCGGTCCTTCTAAGGTGAGGGCCTCTGTTGTACGATACAAGCCCAGGAGCTTGTTGCATGCATTTCTTCTTTAAAATTTGTTGAAGCATATTTTTTTATGTTTAGTGTATATATTAGAAACTTATAAATATTTTTAAAATAGTGCAAATAATAATTTAGGATAAAAATAAAAAAAGATAAGATGTAAATAAAGGTTTGTTTATTTCATTAAACGACAAAAAATTTACTGATTGTTTTACCCCCTCCTTCTCTTGCCCGGAGTAAAGGAATCAATGAGAACATCATGACCAATTATAATCTCCTTAATATTGCTAACTTGTCTAGTCTTGAAAGTTTCATTGCCCCAAAGGCCTAGACTAATGACATTGCTAGCCTACACTTACAATATATATATATATATATATTCATACTTATTTTTATTGAAGTTAATTCAAATTCGTTACATCTTAAATATTAGTATTCAAATAAAATTTAAATAATTGAATATTATTTGATATAATCTAGTATATTTTAATCTAATTTTCATATTAAATTAGAATTAAATATAATTTAATATAGAAAAATTGAATATCTTAATTTATTATGTAACTGGTGAGTATGGTTTTATCTTTATATTATTTATGTGTACTTCTCTTATTAGTATGTGGTGTTTCGTCAAATTCATAAAATCAAAAAATTTTGTATAATTGTCTAATATTAGTATTAAAATTATTGGATTTTAACATCGGAATCAAAGTGGGTATTTTTATTTGGATCAAAAGAAAGTGTATACTGAAGTTGCTGAAGTTACAAAAGTCACTAGACCGCTAGTTTACATCATTAGAACCGTCGCTTGCCATTGTCAAAGCATCACAGCCAAACCAATTTGATCCGCGAGCTACCAACAGAGCTAATATGATTAGGGAGCCAACATCATACTCAGGAATCATATAAGATCGTAACAATCACCAATTACCACTAGGTGCCACTAGCTACTACTAGATAACTTTTCAAAATCAGTAATTGATCTAGTAATTATATCAAAGTAGGTATTTTTATTCAAATCAGAAGAAAACGCATAACTCTCGTTTGAGCTACCACAAAGTTACCAAAGTCGCTACAGAAGTCGCTAGAGTTACAAAAGTTACTGGACCACCAATTTCTATGGTTAGAACTATTGTCCGTTGCCACTGAAGCTCCACCACTAACCATTACGCGTCGCCACATGTGCAGCCGAAAGTTGCTACCTGCCTTGTTGGAAGTCGTTTTCTACACCATCAAACGCTGATAAACTTAAATGTGGCCTCCACGCCCTCTAAAATTGTCTTGTGGATCTAAAGAAAATTCGAAGATTTTGCCACCATCTTCCATCATCCAATGGGCCCTCTCCAGCCACCGCTGATACATGAAACCTTTGTTGTTCCACTCCTTAACCACTGATCTACCTCCTTCTCTTACTAATGCATTGGTATATCGCCAGTTGTGCCATAGTTAACGCCAGTAGTGAGGAAAAGAGAAAAAAAATCAAGGCCAAAATCATGAAAACATAAAAGTTTGGGGTCAGAATAAAAACATAATAAATGCTGAGGATCATATCAAAAATAATAAACTTTTAAGGGTCAGATTAAAATTAATAAAAATTGAGAGACCAAATTAAAAAGAAAAAAAGAGGGAAAGGAAAAGGAAGAAAAAAACAAAAGAAAAAGAAAGAAGTAGAGATATAATTTATAAGAGATAATAATAGAGTAATAAAAAAAAGATTGTGGATATGAAGAAAAATTTAGGAGTTAATTTGAAATTTAAAATTATAAGATATTAAATTAATAAAATATATAAAAGTTATATTGAATAGTAAAACCTATAAGATTTAGATATAATGACTTATTGAGTTGAGAACTAAAGAAAGTTCTGAATTAAGGACTTCTTGAATTGGGAGGTAAAGATAACTTAATTTAATTTTTCCATGTGAGATAAAAAATGAGGAGGTAAAATGTTAATATAATAGTATTTTATAGATATTACAAATTATAAAATATCATGGAAAATGAAATCCCAAATCTTATTATTTAAGGTCATGTGTTGCAAGGTTCTTAAAGATTAAAGGGCCAAGTAGAAATTGATCAAGTTTAATGAAGAAAAATTATCAAGAAAAGTTTTGACAATCCTATTGATAATATGATGAATAAAATTTGAAGGTTGTGTATTATGAATAACTATATAATCAAATTATAATTAAAAAGAGGATGTTAAAATTTAATTTATATTTGTCATAAATTTAAAATTAATATTCAAGTAAAATTTAAATAATTAAGTCTTATTTGTTATAATTTTCATATTAGATTAATATTACATATAGTCTAATATATAAGAATTTGAATATTTCAATTTATTGTATAACTAGTAAATAGGATTTTATTTTTATATTATTTGTGTGTACTTCTTTTATTCTTATTAATACATAGCATTTTATCAAATTAATGAAATAGAAAATAAAAAAGTTATTACATACTAATCATGATAAAATTCATAATTTAAATTTTAATTAATAATATTAATATAATTAATTATATGTATCAATATTGAAAAAAATTATTCAAATGAAAAAATTAATATATGAAATTGAGTAATTTAGTTAAGAGAAAGTAAAAGTAATAATAATAAAAATATAAAAGAAGTATAATTAACTTTATAGTATGAAAAAAAATGAATATAATTAAAAATTTAATTTTATTGAAATATTAAAAAAATTATAATTTTACTTTTAAATTAACATCAAAATTATAAACAGTAAGAGTATATTAAAAATTTTTAAATTAAACAGACATCATTATATAGACATTTATTATTTAAAAAAATTACTTAAAATCATCAATTTTTTATTAATTTTAATAACATTGATTATACATATAAATATCTCAAAATATGGACACTAAGTTTAAGGATGGGTTTAGGATGATACTCGTTCTACATATAATCCATTATATAATTGCTAGCATACCCATAAAAACCAATGATTTTAGCATTCTTTGTTATAGTCATGGCCATAAGTTCCATATTGTCCCACTGAAAAACATTAGAGATAATGGCATCTTTCCAAGTCCCATATCCCACGTGCTCTAGCAATAATTGTTAAATAGCTGTTGGCCCCATCATCTTTCGGCCGGGCATTGGGTTTGAGCTTTGTTGATCAGCTTAGAGATTTCTTGGGCTTACTGGAGTTTGCTGGTTTCTTTACTTGGTTCTATTGGAGAATTATTGAACCCCTTGGGCTTTAGTTGAAGAAAGTGGACTTTTGGAGGCTGAGGATGCTGCTGGCTTGTAATTATATGCTGCCCTTTGATGTATTTGGGCCATGAACTTTTCTTATATATAACTTATGGCTTGTAAGCTCTTATATAGTGTGTCGGATAAAGGATGGATACAACAGTCTCCTCTTATGGTCTGAAATGGAGAAGGTCCCCTTAAGGACTGGTAATGCACTTGGGTTTAAGAATAGCTACTACTCTATGAGTAATTTTTAGGGTCATAATTAAAGCTTAACAATTGAAGGCTTTTAATGAAAACCTATTTAGTTTATTTGAGAGTTCAAAAAAGCATTGAGACTAGGTTGGATTTTTATTTTAAATTTTATACTAATTTATGAAATTACATATATATTATATATTCATATAGTTTAAATTTTTTTAAGTATGTACAATAAAAATTATTTGGAATTAACATATAAAAGAGAATAGAATCGATGTAAAAACTTTTAGTGCACATAGTTTTAATAATGGATATTACTTTTTGATGTGCTTCAATTTTTATATATCACGTGTGCATGTACACATGCATTTGACCGAATTGTTAGTCTAATCATTCACACTCACGCCCTAATGTCTTCCATTATATTAAAGTATATATAACCAATTGCATAAAAAATTGAAAGTGATGTGCATATTGGGTACATTTCAATTTGGTAGCTAAACATCTATTATCACATCTTAATATAATAAGTCAATTATCAAGTTATAATAAAATAAGTATAAATAAGTTTTCAGATTTTATTTACAAAGGATGCATTTCAATCACAAACGTACCTTTGTTTATCAATTTAGAACCATGAAAATTTTGTATAGATCCAAAAATATCCCCTAAGAATGTATCAAGTTATATGGGAGCCGAAACATGATGTTAGTGAATCAACCCTAAGATATGAAGCTCAAATGGAGCAAAATTAAACCAATAATCATTATGAAACTCAAACATCATAAAAAGGAAACAATGACAAAACTAAAACAGAGCTTTCTACCAATCATATATTCATATAGCTTTAGTGGGCCAATCTTCTACTGGACTTACCATTTGTTTTGGAAAATGTCTCACTATTCTTATTTCGAGTCAATTACATTGATTTAAATAATAATCATATAAAATTAATTATTTACTCACACTATGCATAAATTTTATTTTGACTTTTATTGTTTATTTATATTAATTTATGAAATATTTCATAAATTATTTAATACTAATGTCATGAAAGTTATAAAACAAAATGAAATTATAACAATACAATATTTCTGTTATTGATAAAAATACAAAACATAACAACTAAGTTTATACTTGATTTATACTATAATTATTTTAAATCATTGATTATCATGAACTAAATTTATTATTTTCTCTCTCCTTAATTTTTTATCTCTACTAAAAATATTAAAATTAGATAAGAGTAATTTGCATATCTTTAACATTATTATTACAGCCTATTTAAACTATGCTCAATTACTTTTGGATAAAAGTAATTGGATCAAATTTATTAGTTTACTAATATATGAGTAATTGATGACCATGAAAATCTATTATTCCTAATCTCTATATACTAAATAATATATATATACGTAAATTATACAAGTTGTTATTAAGGCAATCTATGTAGCTGACATCCAAACATCTAATTAGAATCCTCCTAGGGAATACTTCTAAGGTGATATGCGTCCATAATTGAGGCTTTGTTACTTTTAGGTATAATTCAATTACACTTTTTGAGATATAATGTTAAATTTTCATAATTGACAAAAAAATTAAGAAAAAAAACAGAGAGAAAAAAGAAGAAGCCATGCAAAACCGTAGTAATAAATATCTCTCATGTGTAAGGTGTCAAAGGACAAATCTATTTGTTAAACAAATAAATCATAACATCAGCGCATAACAAAATAATATAGGAAGTTACAATACTCACAACAGCCCCACATCAAACAACATTTTTGACACACTATTGTCATGCTCATTCAAGATAAAAGTAGTCCGCAAGAAAACAATCCCGAAGGAAACAATTTTAGTAGCAACAAACTATGGTGAATCCATGAAAATAGATATTTACTAAACATCACAGAAAGACTTGGAAATGAATTGAGCAAGTTCATAAGCAATAGTCATCAACATCACAAAGAGCTATCCATATCAAGAAAAACGACGAAGAAGGAGCCGCAAAAGAAAACCCATCATGCTAAAACAAAACAATTCAAACTTGTCTTGAATAATTGAACCGTTCAATAGGAAAAAAGGGAGAATTGTAGCTTACTAATTCATATAATTAACTAATGTGTAACCATTCCCTCACGGATCATAGGCTCTAAAGAAATGAGAACCAAAAGTTTCATTTCAATTGCTGAATATTAATCTATCTTGATTGTATTTATCCTTTTATTGAGCCTACTACTTCAAGAAAGTTAGTTGACACCAATATTGTATATAGTCATTTAAATATTATATTATATACAATATAGACATTTTCATCTTCCCTATAATTCTTCAATTTTTCGTAACCGCTGACTTTAAAAAATACAAGAAAATTTAATTGCTAAATTGACATTACTTTTATTTTTTTGTGGCTATTTAATTTCTTGTAATGCTGACATTGAATAAATTCGGCATGTGAAGGAATCCTTGAAAGAGAGTTGGAAGGTAAGAAGTTAATGATTGAAGAATTGAACCAAAAAATGATAAAAAAAGAAAAAGGAAGTGGGGAGAAGTGTGCCACTTGTCACACCAATGTCATAGGCTTACTATATATAAATCAAGAATGATTAATAAGCTGCGAAAAACTGCTTCAAGAAGCTACTGTCTATGCGTTTAAAAACCATTCCTATGAAGGAATAATCATTTGTAAAGGAATCAGAATCATTGCCTAAAATTTCAATCCATATCATTTTTCATAAAATTATTGGCTTAGAGTTGGCTTATAATTAGCTTTTCTTGAAGAAACTAATATATATCCTTAACCAATATTTTAGTGGTTAAGAATTTAAATATTTACTTTTAAAATTTTAAAATTTAATCCTGATAAAAGATACAAAATTTATAGCAACGAAGATAGCTGTCCTTTTTATAAAGCTAATGGGCCGTTATCTTAAAAGTTAGTCTAGATGACAAAAACGTAACCTTAATTGCTTCTTCTTGAAGAAACCATTGCATAAGCTTGAAAATTCCCCCTTTTTTTTCGAAGCCCAAAAAACAGTTAGTTTAGATGATAGAACAAATACCTTCTTATGCATATCACATTGCTCAATTAATTCTATGATGATTAAAATCTGCACTTCTTTTCACCAAAAGACATGGCAAAAATATGGCTCAAACCGAAAAAAAAAAAAAAAAGACAAAGAAAAAAAGAAAAACAAAAACAAAAAGACATGGTAAACGTGGGATTATGAATCATATAGTCCATGGTTCGGTGTCTTATAATAATAAATTCTTGGAGATAGTTGTATATAAACATGACAAAAAAACCAACTATATATTAATTAATGGTCACCAACCTTGACTATATATAGTAGTTTTGTCCGTCGATCATCCATTTTCCGCGATGTATATGAATTATCTAATAAACTATTGTGTCTATCCACGTCCATATTAAAATGATCCATGCGCAGTCGTCCAGCTTGATATTATAATAATATATTGGACAGATTTGTAGATAAACCTCACAACTAAAATTCAAATAATCTTGCTTTTTGGCCCCTATTATTGACTTCAGTCGCGCAGAAATGTTAGCCGATCCTTATAGCTATAGACTTTACTACCTCAAAAGATGAATATAAGCATCTGAGCTTCATTTTAGAATCTCATTCAAGTATTGCATTTACCTGACTGAACCGAAAAGAGCAACATCCTTGGAAGGTGACAGCGGCGCTTTTGCAGAGTTGCTAAGTCTTCATGTACCTGTTGTAATTGATGCTTTAAGCATATTATCAAGACCTCCAATTTCATCGCTGATGGTTTAGTGGAACAAAGTACTGTTAGACAAATAAATCTCAGTCTATAGTAGTCTTTCTTACGGCTAATTTCATTTGCTGCATTGTACTTTTATCCTCTTATATTTCTTTAATAAAACTAATCTCACTATATATATATATATATACTGTAAGGAGAGAAATGATGAAAATATTTTGAGACAGTTCTTATTAAAATAGAGAAAAATTTAAATTACTTTTTAATTTATGTTGTATTATCTTTTGTCACGCTAATTTTTCTTAAATACTTAAAATTTTATTGGTTGTCCATAAAGTTATGTTTAGGATGTTTTTCTCACTTGATAGAAATCTACAAGAGAAAAGGGCTTTTGAAATCAAAACCTTTTGTGTGAAAGATATAATTAGCAAGACTGTCCCTTAAAAAAAAAAAACAAATAAAGAAGATATAGTTGACAACACATGATAAATTTTTTGGGGGAAGAAGACAAAACAAAACAAAACAAGACATTATAAACACGTGCATAAGATGAAGAGGAAGATGAGGTTATTGGATTCTAGACAAGGAGAATATTTCGGTGTTGAGTGCAAAACTCTATTGGCTTTGCAATAGAATAAGCACAATGGCAATTTTTTAACGCCGAAAACACACCAAGTTCTTGCTTAACCAAATTTTGCCACCTACACAATTTCACCTAAATGAAGCTTCTTGGCCCCCTTGATGATGGGGTTTTAAGACAACAGCTTACCATCTTCCTAGCCTAAGTGGGAGATCATAAGTTGATTATTATTATTCATTTTCTGCACAAATTAATATAACTATTTAAAGTTTTTGATTTTTCTTCTAGCATTATCGCGGCAGATTTTGTTTATTCCGAGCAATGATATACTTGCAGTAACAATTTAATTTTTTAAATTCTAATCAGATAATATCTAATATAAGTCAATCTTGTTAAATAAAATTTACAAATAGGCTAAAGATGTTACTCTTATGGAATTTGTTTGTTAATTGCTGACATGGACCCAAATATGGCATACCGTTAGCAAGTTATGCATATGTGGAAAATTTTTTTCTCTTTCCTCATTATTGAGCCTCTCAATTCTTCACTTTCTCTTTCATCATATTTTCTTTCTTCTTTAACAAACACCTCTCCTAACCTCATTTTTGGTGGCACAAAAAAAAAAAAAAAACTCCCACCAATTAAATTTATCGAGTTATGATGTGTAAAATTTGATATAAAAAAAGGAGCAAAGAATTGAGAAGAAAAGCTAAAAAAAAATAGTAATAATAAAGTATTAGTACTGTAACAAATATGGAATTCAAAGACTTCATGGATAGACTTGAACCTTGGCCAGCATTTCAAAGCATGTGCCTCATTTTTAGTAAGCTTACCATGGTCTCATGTTAATTTTTTAAGCAATTTGTTTTGTTTAAACTTCTACCCTCTCATCCTAGCAATTGCAAATATCTTCAAGCTTGGTTTCCTCTTTTGACATGAAAAAGACTAGAAACTTGTGAATTTTTTGAATGGATCGATCCCCCTATCTTTTCAAGGACACACCAAATTATTCTAGGTTTATTAAGAAGGACAAGAATTGTTGTGAGTGCAACAATTGAAGAAAGAAGGCATGCATGGTGTATTTTCATCTTCCTATTTTTCACATGAGTGTTGTTGCCCCTAATTGTAATTGAAAGGAATAGTAAATAGGGGGAGATATAGGTTAGGTAGGAGATAGTGTTAGCATTGGAAAAAGGGAACTTTGTTTTGTTCATGGTGGGGAATAAGAAGTAAGTCTTGTTGTGTTGATGTTTAAGTCAATTTAAGATGGTTCACATTTTGGAGCTTCTTTTTGTAATTGCAATATGCTTGCAAGGTCCACTTTACATTTTGGTTTTTGTAAAATCTAAACTTTCTCATGGAAGGTTTAGGATTTGTTTCCTATGTAATGAAGCTATCTATTATATCTTGAGTGTACACTGAAACTTGATTAGCTATAATTACAAAATGTAATTGGGGCAAGAAATAATATATAAACATGAAAATGGAACCATTTAGGCAACATTGGCAGTTTGCATTCAAATTAAAAGACTATTGTCATATAGATTTTGCATCCTTGGTATACCAAGTTACAAATTGCTTTAAACAAAAACAAAATCCTTTAAAAGGAATAAAACCTAACTACTTAGCACAAAAAAAAAAAATGGAACATATGACAAAGTCTTCCAACTAAAATAGAACATTTTGAATCAATTGTTGATGTTTGACTCTTGAGTACTAACAACAAGCATTGGATCTGTTGTAGAAGTTGATCCATCACCATGTCCATTCTTATCCACTAGTTCCTTTCATCTAGCAATTGTTGATGATAGATTATAGTAGGACCCTTTCTTAAAATAGGAACTTGGGCAATGGCCTTTTTGCTGTTTTTCGGCTACATAGCATAAATTAAGAAAATATAAACCACCAAGTGTAAAATGAAAAAAATTAAAATATTTACTAATAAAAGTGATAACACTTACTAGTCTTGTTATCTTGGGAGGAGAAGGAGGAGTTAGTTCCTTTTTACAAGTCTCTTGGTTATGACCTACTTGATGACATTTTCTATAAGTCAGGATAATACCTCTCTTGAACAACTTACCTATATGACTATATGCCTCATCATTAGTTTTGATCCTCTATTTTGGCCTATCCATCGTTATTATCACAAGTGATAGATAAATTGGGTCTTTGTCAATTTTAGCCCAATAATGTTGCCCTTGAGTAGGATTCATCATCACTAAGTATAACCCTAGATACTTCCACTTGTACCACCTATACAAATAATTAATAGGTACTTTATCCCTATTTAATATAACAGCTAAGTATCACGGAGTTAGATCTCGATTGTGCTAACCCATATGACATTTAGTCAATCTTGCAAGTGAAGACGAACTAAATAAGTCTTAGAGAGTTTGAGAAAATGAGCAGAGAGTATTGAAAGACAAGTAAAAGAGTTGAAAATGCTAGAGAAGTAAAAGGCACAAGAGAGCTTTACAACTAAGAGCTTTATTGAGTTAAGCTTTGAACATCTAAGTGTATGAACATGCTATAAAAATGAGAGGAGGGGATTATTTATACTTGTTCCACCTCCTTAATGTGTGGCTACAATTAAATGTCTAGAATATTTACAAAAAATTTTTTAGATAGGCATTTATAGAGGTCCATTCCAAAAGTCTCTAGGTAGTTTTAATGCTTTTTGTAAGAAGTCTTTAGACATAAGCACTTCCACACATTTCCAGGACCTTTCATTGCCTTATCTTGGGAAACAAAGGGGGCTAGACAATGCTGACAACCCGTAAAGGCTCAATCTAGCTTGATTTTTGCCTTCCAGAATATTTGATGGGCTAGGCAAGAAGTGTTTATGTGACATATGGCTTGGTAACAAAGTATCCTTGAAACATCTTATACCTTGCAAAAACCATACCTTTTTTATCGATCAACCATATGCCTTGCCCCCTTATGAACAACTTTATGTTTGTTAACTTAATTAAAAGCAACTACACACTTAAAGCTATCTTCTCTTCCCTAATTTAGTTTCCTTCTCTTCCCCAATTTAATTTCCTTATAATTTTGTAACCAAGATCATCCTTCCATTTGTTGTACACATCTTTATTAGTCTTCAATCTTTTCATCACCAACTTGACATCCTCAAGCATTGATACAACACGCTTAATTCAAGCCCTCACAATCCTTTTATTAAATGCTTCACATAATATGTTGTCAACAATCTCATACTTCAAGTTAGTTTTGAAGTATGTTATACATAATTTTTCAAAAGGGTTCTTCGATATATTTTGATGAGGATAAATAAGGATATCACCTATTTAATTTCATATGGCCCAAGTGGGAGAATGTTATAATATCTTTTAATAATTATAATATCTCTTAAATGGTCAATGTGAAAAATGAATAAGTATTATTTAGGTGATAATTAAGCTATAACTTTATAACTATTCATTGCTAATAAAAATTAAGTAATTGTTAATGACAATTAAGTTATTTTTAATGAAAAAGTAAGTTGGACTAATTTAATGTTTCATTCTAGGAATACGAAAGGTTTATCTTGAGGGGAGAAAGCCAGATGGTAGTAATAGAAGAGTCCTTAGCCTAACTTATATAAGGAAGCCTATAAACCATTAATATAATACTTCATAAGAAGCATAAGGTAATGACTTGGAAGATTACTTTAAATCTTTCTTTTGTAGTTTTTAAGTAATTATTGACCAACATGAATGAAGGTATAGTTTTTGTTATATTGATATATGACTTTCAATTTTTTATATTCTTATATAAATATCTTCTTCTATAATGAATAATCTAAGCTAAAATGCCATAGCCATTTAAACAATAACACTTTATTTTTTTCTAGAATAGAATTGACCTAATAACACTTCAATTTATTTGCTTTAAGACATTTTCCCATTTTACTTTGGCTTTTTTCTTTTTTCTTTTTTTTTTTTTTGGTATTTTGATGCATCTAACTACAAGAATCATCATTGTAACCCCATGAAAGCATCTGTAACCTTCTTTGTCATTTTAAATGGAGAAAGATAATATATAAGCAAATTATTTATCCTAACTTTGAGGAGGTGAGGCAGAAAATCCCAAAAGACATGGCTTAGATACCTAATGCACAGAAGGAATCAAAAAATATCCAAGAAAGTTAAATAAAATTGTAATAATACAAACCTTAGACCTAACATTCAAAGGAACACAAACTTATGATATTTAAAAAGGATATAGATGTCACACTCCAGAAAAGAAAAGAAATTAGGAGTGATAAGTCAAGTTGAATACCATAAAAAGAGGTACTTTTTGATAAGTTTTTTAGTCCTCGAAAGAACTGAAGGAAAAAACCATTGCTTTTTATTTCTATCAAAGTTGTCTAATGTTTTAGAGTTTATAAGGAGATGTCTATTTATAAGCTAAAATAACAATTCTAAAGATGTATAAATTCTAGAACAAATACTAATTTAGGAGGAATTCCCTTCTAAGACAGATTTTTACACAGAAAACTTTTACTTTTATACAATCACTTATTTATGATAAACTCCTATTTAGGAGTGAATGCTATTACTTAGTCTTGACCCATTAAGTAAGGCCTTGACTTTCTTCTAAGTTTGAATTTGCATCATTTGTAGTTTAGTTGACCTAAATATCCTTAATTATCCCAAATAATGCATCTTTCATCTTTTTGGCTCTAACTTGTATTATTGGGTCTTTTGGAATATGCAATGGACCTCTTGCATTCTTTGGATTCTTCCACCCATCATCTTTAAGGTTCTCATCATTCCCCACTCCTAAAAAAAAATTCATCCTTAAATCATCACCTACATCAAAAGGGGAATGATTAGAAATATTAAATGTTACACTCACATTATACTCACCAAGAAAATCCAACTTATAAGTATTGTCCTTAATTCTTCCTACAACTTGAAATGGACCATCTCCTCTAGGTTGTAGCTTTTAATGCCTTTTAACTCCATAATCTTGTTGATCTGGACTCGGCTGATTGTTCTCAGCTGAAGAGTCTCCCAAGTAATCTTGATTTGAAACCTCTTGAGAGACTCTATTTATCCAAGAATTTACAATCATTATATTTGGATAAGACTGCAATTACAGAAGTTTATCTGGATGGCTGCTCGAATGTAGCAGAATTTCCCCAACCTCAGGTTGTCTACCGACTGAGCTGGGACGTTTATACTCCTTAAGAGAGCTATGATTACGAGAAAATGGTTTTAAGACCATCCCGGCGAGCATCGAACGACTTTCTGGGTTGAAGATTCTCGATATAGCTTGCTGCAAAAGCCTTCAGTCCATACCAGAACTTCCACAAAATCTACTTCGGTTAATTGCTTTTGGTTGCAGATCCCTGGAAACAGTATCTGCTGCCATTACACGTCTAGTCTTTAGGTCGACGAACCCTAGTCAACAATTCATGTTCGAATTCGCAGGTTGCTTGAATTGGATGAGAAGGAATGCGGAGACATGGTGTGTGATCTTTGTACCAATTTCATAGCAAATGGACATCGGTACAAGGTCTTTCCCTCTCAGTTCTACCAACTACTTTTTTTTTTACAGTTTCTTTCTGTTATTTTATTGATACTAGAAAATTAATATATTTTTCCCTACTGGCATTCGGAGCAACTCCCCAGGTTTCAATAGTATATATGGGGAGTAAGATTCCAGGTTGGATCGATCATCGAAGTGTTGGACACTCAGTCAGCTTCAAGTTTTCGTCAAATTGGCTTAACGATTGCTTCTTGGGGTTTGCTCTTGGCTTCTTGTACAAACCATGTGGCAATGCAGGATGCACTCATCATTCTATTGATTATGAATGCTATATTGGAGACAAGCATTTATCAAGTTTTGAGTTGTCATATGAAGATTATGATCTTAGAACTCATGGGAGTGAGACAGAGTACGTATTCGTGAAATTCGATCACCAAGTGCATGATGTGATACTTAGGGATGCCCGTATATCTCAATCCCGCCACGATGTTTTCTTACTTAGGTTCCGCCGTTGGAAGATGATGAAGCCTGATGTAGGCTACTCGGACGTTAGGATCGGGAGATTGACTTGCACACGCGGAACAGGATGAACAGTAATTACAGTCCTGTGCAAGCTCGGGAAAATGGGTGTAACTTCGTCGATACAGATCGGAATGACCTGATTCGAAAGCCAAATGAACAAAGACTTCTGAATTAACAATTTCTCTGTTTTGAGTTTTCTCAAATAAGCACTGTAAGCAGGATGAAATCGGGGTGGAAATAGACAGATGTAAATGGACAGAACAGAGGAAATGATAGAACTTTGTTGGTTGCTCTTCCAGGCCTCCAAGGAAGTGGATAGGGCACTGATTCTTCTAGATCGATGACTGCAACTCTTCAAGGATGCAGATTTGAAAAAGCTCCGACTCTTCAAGGATGGAGTGAAAACACTTCAAGGTTTTCAGGGGTACGAACTCTTCAAGGTTCAGGATAATTGCTTAACGCAAAATTTTTCATTAATCAAATTCGTCTTCTCAATACATAAAGTAGATGGCCTTTTGTAGCCAAAGAAAAACAAATGAAAAGAATCAAGCAAATGAAGAGGCTAAAGAGCATTAAAGATCCTAGGAGGCATAAAACATTAAAGAACTTAGAAACTAGAAACTAGGTAAATGTTCAATGTCCTCTTGATCATCCCAAAGTATCTTTTAGGCTTTCAATGTATAGGGAAAGACAAGGACTTTATTGTGGCATGGGCTTTCAAATGAAACTCTTGGTCTCCGGATTGTGTCCCTTCGATATCTCCTCGACTGGTCAAGCGATTTGTCGAGCTCGGATGCGGGCTGATCTCCTTGGTCGAGTAAGCTCATATTCGATGCGGGCGGCATTATCAATCTGGCCTGCATCATCCTCCCCTTCTTTAAAAGAATTTGTCCCCGAATTCATGTCATCATCAGAGGAATCACCAACATAAGGTGTTAAATGCCGAACGTTGAAAACATCATGTGTTTTTATATGAGAAGGAAGCCTTAAGCAATATGCATTGGGATTGATACGTTCAAGGACTTCAAGAGGACCAAGCTTACGATCACTAAGCTTGTTATAGCTTCCAACAGGATGACGTTCTGGTGGTAAGTAAGCCTAAACAAAATCTCCTGGTTCGAAGATAACTTCACGTTGTCACTTATCGACATCCCTTTTATAGGACTCTGTCTTGCTTTCTAACCTTTGGCGCACATCTTCATGAATTGCTCTCATCTGAGAAACAATATCTTCAACATTGCCATTAGACTTTTCAGTAAAAGGAATGGGTGCAAGATCAAGAGCAGTGTTCGGTTGCTGTCCATACACGATCATGAAAGGACTATACCCAGTCGTACGGTTTACAACACAATTATATGCAAATTCGCCCTGTGACAGTCGCATCTCCCAAGAGCGAGGATTTTTATCAATCAGTGTCCTTAATAGATTTTCTAAGGTTCGATTGACGACTTCAGTTTGCCCATCAATTTGGGGATGAAATACAGTACTATATTGCAGTTTAGTACCAACATTCTTCCATAATTGTCGCCAAAAATGACTAAGAAACTTTGTGTCCCGATTAGAAGTAATAGTCTTCGGAATGCCATGCAATTTATAGACTTCCTTCAAGAATAATTCAGCAATACGCGAAGCATCCATAGTTTTGCGGCAAGGAATAAAATGCACCATCTTTGAGAATCGATCTACAACAACAAAAATGGAATCCATACCTTTAAGAGTGCAAGGTAGTCCAAGAACAAAGTCCATAGAGATATCTTCCCAAGGTGCTTGAGAGATTGGTAAGGGCAAATAAAGGCCAGCATTAGTAGTATGCCCTTTTCCAGTTTGGCAGCGTTGACACCTCATCACATGTTGATGTATGTCTCGTTTCAAATGAGGCCAAAAGTACTTGGCTGAAACAAGTTGCACAGTCTTGTCACATCCAAAATGTCCGTTGTGATGAACTTCATTGATCACCCTTTTTCGTAGTGAACAATCAGGTACACATAAATGGTTCCCTTTGAAAAGAAACCCATCACACTTAGTGAAATCAGCAAGTTTCTTTTCTTTTGCTTCGGGCAAGATTTTGGAGAAGTAAGGATCTTCATGATACAACTCTTGGAATGATTTGAATCCAAGAACTGTTGAACGCATTATGTGGAGTAAGCTCTTCTTTCTACTAAGAGCATCAGCAACCTAATTTTGAACTCCAGCCTTATGTTTAATGATGAAAGTGAACTCCTGAACATATGCAGACCATTTTGCACACTTGGAGTTAAGCTTTTGCTGCCCTGAAATATACTTGAGAGCTTCATGATCAGTGTACAAAACAAACTCTCGATGAATAAGATATTGCCTCCAATGTTCGAGTGTGCGAAATAGTGCATAGAACTCCGAATCATAAGTGCTATAACGAAGTTTAGCACTATTCAATTTTTTGCTAAAGAAGGCAATGGGTCAACTTCCTTTACTCAGAACTCCTCCAATACCAGTACCTGATGCATTGTAATGTACTTCAAAAACAAGGTCAAAATTAGGCAATGCAAGTACCGGGGTCGTGCTCAATTTTTCTTTGAGCTGCTCAAAACTTTTCTGAGCCGTACACGTCCACTCAAAGACTCTTTTCTTTATGCAAGAAGTAAGTGGGGCCGCAATAGTGCTGAAGTGTGCAATAAATTGTCGATAGAAAGAAGCGAGGCCATGAAAACTTCGTACCTCATGCACATTTGATGGAGTTGGCCATTCTCGAATCACCTTGATCTTAGCATCATCCACTGAAATCCCCTTTGCTGAACTATGAAATCCCAAGAAAAGGATTTGCGGTACTATGAAATAGCACTTCTCGAGGGCTGTATACAAGCGCTCTTGTCTCAACACTTGTAGTATTTCTTGAAGATGCTACAAGTGCTCGTCAATAGACTTGCTAAAAATAAGAATATCATCGAAATAGACCACAACAAATTTTCCCAAAAAGGGTTTCAAAATTTGGGTCATGAACCTCATGAATGTCGATGGTGCATTCGGCAAACCGAATGGCATGACTAGCCACTCGTACAGCCCATCATTCGTTTTGAATGTCGTCTTCCATTCATCTCCAAGCTTGATTCTGATTTGGTGATATCCACTTTTCAAATCCAGCTTCGAAAAGATGATTGCATCAGAGATTTGATCTAAGAGGTCATTAAGGTGAGGAATAGGGAATCGATATTTGACAGTGATTTTGTTGATCGCTCTACTATCGACACACATCCTCCAAGTACCATTTTTCTTAGGTACCAAGAGAGCTGGAACGACATATGGACTAAGGCTTTCTCGGATAAAACCCTTAGTCAAGAGTTTGACAACCTGTCGATGCAATTCTTCATGCTCCATTGGACTCATCCAATAATGAGCCAAATTTGGTAGGGAAGCACCAGACATCAAATCGATTTGGTGCTGAATGTCTCTTATAGGAGGGAGACCTGCAGGTAAATCCGTCGGGAAAACAACCTTGAATTTTTCCAAAAGTGGTCGAACTTCAAGAGGTATGGAAGAAGCAACTTCACCTGCCTTGTGAAGTAAAACATATATAATATGAACCCCTTTTAGAGCACCTTTCATATCCTTCATCGAAAGCAATGTAGGAGATGAAGACTTTTCGACAACAGGAGTTTTTAAAGGCTCCTTACTAGGTACTAATATAATTTTCTTCCCTCCAAATTCAAAAGAGTATGTATTTCGATAACCATCATGAGTAGTCCGCCTATCAAATTGCCATGGTCGCCCAAGAATGACATGACTAGCATCCATCGGTAGAACATTGCACCATATTTTGTCGAAATAAACAAAACCAATGGATAGATTAACAAGGCAGCGTTTGGAAACGGTTATCTCGGTACCTTTCGACAGCCACGACATCTTGTAAGGTGTGGGGTGCGCCTTTAACTCCAACTGTAGTTTGTTCGCTGCCATTTCAGAAATTATATTCTCACAGCATCCAGAGTCAATAATCAATTGACATACCTCCCCTTTAATTGTGCAAGCAGAATGAAAAATGTTGATGCGCAGCCACCTATCTCCGGTCTCATCACGAGGAACTAGAAAGATTTTTCTCACCATAAAAAATTCACCAGAATCAGCATGCACTATTTGCTCGTCACCTGCGGACTCTTCGACATCATTCACCTCTTCTTTGAGCGGATCCTTCACATGCTCATCAGAATCGTTATCCATTAAGAAGGCTTTGCCAGCTTGTCGATTTTTGTTCTTTTGGCAATTGCTAGCACGATGACCCAATTCACCACAAGCATAGCAACGAATATGGGACGTAGTTGGTTACTTCAAAATGTTGGGCTGATTAGGAAACTTACTAGTGGTTTGTGTCGTAACGTCAGCAACTTTGGTGATGCCGGGGGTACTCCTAATTGGTCGATTCGTCATGATAGAGGATGGTTGCCTCCTCGAGCGAGAACGCTTTACCTTGAGTGCTCGTTGGTGTGCATCTCCTAAGTCCCAAATGTCAAGGACTTCCAGGGCATCTTGAATATGAAGTTGAAGGTCATTCAAGTACTTGCTCACAAGCATTTCCTCTGGATCTTGAATGTTGTTGCGAATCACCAATTCATTGAATTCGTTGGTGTATTGGTCCACCGTTCGCGTACCTTGTCTCAGATTTTGGTACCGTTGATAGAGCTCTCTCTTGTATCCCTTAGGTAGGAAATACTTTTGGATCTTGTCTTCCATCTTCCTCCATGAGGTAATTGGCGCTTTGCCAACAGATTGGCGAGTTTGCTTCTCACGCCTCCACCGAGCGAAGGCTTTACCTCTAAATCGCATAGCGATGATCCTGACTCGACGATCCTCAGGAACATTTCGATGCTCAAACACTTCATTAACAAGTGTTAGCCAGTCAACAATTTCTTCAGGAGATTCATTACCTGAGAATTCTGAGATATCCTTTCTAACTTCTTTTTCCTACTCCGGTTCACAAATGTTTTGCTCGTGACGTCGAACATTCCTCCGATTGCGAAATGGTCGAACATTCTCCGAAGATGAAGAGTCACCATTGTAATTTTCGGTCTTGGAACGAGGCAGTGAATTGTTTCTTTCCGCCCTCAGACGCTCAACTTCCCGCGTCAACTCATCAATTTGTTGTTGCATATGTTGTTGCAAATTGTCAGCGAGCATATGCAGTT
Source organism: Bruguiera gymnorhiza (assembly GCA_020883675.1). Lineage (NCBI taxonomy): Eukaryota > Viridiplantae > Streptophyta > Magnoliopsida > Malpighiales > Rhizophoraceae > Bruguiera > Bruguiera gymnorhiza. The sequence goes on from JAIRCJ010000180.1 coordinate 96,324, forward strand.
CATTCAGTGGGATGGTTCCGCCTCCACGACGTCTAGCTTGTCTTGGTGGCATGGTTCTCTCCTCCAAAGCTCTGATACCAAATGATGAAGCCTGATGTAGGCTACTCGGACGTTAGGATCGGGAGATTGACTTGCACACGCGGAACAGGATGAACAGTAATTACAGTCCTGTGCAAGCTCGGGAAAATGGGTGTAACTTCGTCGATACAGATCGGAATGCCCTGATTCGAAAGCCAAATGAACAAAGACTTCTGAATTAACAATTTATCTGTTTTGAGTTTTCTCAAATAAGCACTGTAGGCAGGATGAAATCGGGGTGGAAATAGACAGATGTAAATGGACAGAACAGAGGAAATGATAGAACGTTGTTGGTTGCTCTTCCAGGCCTCCAAGGAAGTGGATAGGGCACCAATTCTTCTAGATCGATGACTGCAACTCTTCAAGGATGCAGATTTGAAAAAGCTCCGACTCTTCAAGGACGGAGTGAAAACTCTTCAAGGTTTTCAAGGGTACGAATTCTTCAAAGTTCAGGATAATTGCTTAACGCAAAATTTTTCATTAATCAAATTCGTCTTCTCAATACATAAAGTAGATGGCCTTTTGTAGCCAAAGAAAAACAAATGAAAAGACTCGAGCAAATGAAGAGGCTAAAGAGCATTAAAAATCCTAGAAGGCATAAAACATTAAAGAACTTAGAAACTAGAAACTAGGTAAATGTTCAATGTCCTCTTGATCATCCCAAAGTATCTTTTAGGCTTCCAATGTATAGGGAAAGACAAGGACTTTATTGTGGCATGGGCTTGCGAATGAAACTCTTGGTCTTTGGATTGTGTCCCTTCAATATCTCCTCGACTGGTCGAGCGACTTGTCGAGCTTGGATACGGGCTGATCTCCTTGGTCGAGTAAGCTTGTCTTCAATACGGGCGGCATTATCAATCTGGCCTGCATCAGAAGAGTGGGGAAGGTCTGTGCTCTTACAAAATAAAAATGTGCGGGGTCATTCCATTGTTTGCTCAAGGACAAGGTTACAACACATTGCAACTGCTGCCATTAGGAGGACATGCATAAGTAGCTCTTGAAAAGAAGAGATGCCAAGAAGATAAGCCTCCATTGATGTCTCAACTTGATACAGATGAACTTGACCAACATCCCGGCTCCAGAGAAATGGACGAGGGACCCCCACATCCTAAAACATTGAAATTAACTCACACGGAACAACATAACATTAGTGGAGTGGGGGTCTATGCTTAGCCTTTGATTGCTCTTGTGAGTTGATTTTTCTATAATTGTGTATTTCAAAATTTCTTTTTTTATTTGTTGTAAATATAGATAAATATAATTATTTAATTATAAGATAGATTATTTAATTATTGTGAGTTGGTTAAAAAATTAATGAATTATTTATATATTTTTTTATATTTTGATAAGTGTAACTTATCTCATATATATGATGTATGTAAGGAGTTTTATTGCCTAAAAAAGCAAAAAATGTTCTTCCTTTTATATTAGTATATGAAGAGTTGAATGTTATTTCATTTAGTTCTAATGTGAAAACTCAATAGTTTTAATATGAATAGACGATTATTATAAGATTTCACTAATAAGTTAGAATTTATTTTTGCTGATGAGTTTTCTTGTTTTACTTAATATCAAGCCTCACAACAATAATTTACTCCTAGTCTCATCACTAGTGATAAATGAGGTAAATCAATTACATGCCTTGTATCATCACCTTGAAAATAAGTCATTAACTTAGGTGCAACATATCATACAATAAATGACACAAGTTTTCTTTTATCTTTTAATTCTCAAAAAAAATTTTCAAATATCACTTTAATTGATAACTCAACTACTATGATTATGGATTTTAAAACAATAGTTTTTATATTGACTCTTTTATTTTCATTTATCTTGTATATATCTAATTTTTCATTCAATTTAATCTCTATTAATAAAATCACTCGAATTTTAAACTATTATATTTCATTTTTTTTCCCAATTATTATGTCTTTCAAGATCTTATGATAGGGAAGATTATTGGTAAAAGACATGAGTTGAAAGGTTTGTTTATTCTAAAAATCTTTTCTTTGACAATGCTAAAACTAATCACTTGTCTAAGTGTTTTAACATCTCTTAAGAGTGGGGTGCCCATCATTATCTATTTTAAAGAAATTATTTTCACGCCTACAACATTTGTTTTTTTTTATATTGTGAATCATGTTGCCAAAGAACTTATTTTTTAAATGAAAGTTCCTAAATAATTTTGGGTTAATATTATTTTCATTGCCTATTTTTTAATTAATTGTATGCCCTCATCAGTTCTCAATAGTGATATTCCTTACTCTATTTTATTTCCCTTTCATTCATTATTTCTAATTAAACCATATATTTCCATTGCTTATTTTTCATCTCTTAAGAGTTGTATTAATAATTTTTGGGTTTAGAATATAAAAGTTCTTAAATGTGCCTTTTTTGGGCATTTTCATCTTTAAAAAGAGTGGGTATTACTCTTTTGAATTGGATCATTATTTAATCTCTATTAATGTTAAAATTTTTTAAACTACTTCATTCTTTCTTGATTCTCATATATATAATAATGAAAGGAAAAAAGATGATCTTATAGTATACACTGTAATCACTAATACTAGTTTTATTAAGCCCATAAAACTACCTATTATTCTAGTGTATTCATGTTGTATTTCATATTATAATTCGTGTCCTCCACTAGCTCCTTTATATACAAATCTTAGTCTTGACCTTCTCACCATTGTCCAAAAAGGTACATAAAAATTTACTCAATCTTTTTCTTCCTTTGTATCTTATAGACATCTTTTGTCTTATTAGTGTTGCTTTTTTGCTTTTATAGATTCTATTTTTGTTCTTAAAATACTAGTTAAGACTTTATCTCATCCTAATTAGAGAGTTATGGTACTTAGGAATTAACACCTACCAAAATATAAGTAAGTTATTGGTTACAAATGGATATTTGTTTTGAAAGTTAATCTCGATGGATTTGTGGATCATCTCAAAGTCAAACTTGTTTTCAGATGGTATACTCAAACATATAGGGTTGATTATTTTAAACTTTTTCTCCAATGGCTAAACTTGATTTTGTATGATTGTTTATTTCTTTTACTGGTATTAATGATTGATCTTTATACCAATAAGGTGTTAAAAATTCCTTTTTTCATGGTAATTTGCAAGAAGTATAAGTAAAGCAATCACTTGAGTTTGTTGCTTATGCAGTGTCTCAATCCAATGCAGAGGCATAATATTAAACTATGACATAATTCACATGTGAACTAATATAGATATACTAATTACTAGGTGAGATTGGAATTGGAAATTCAACATTTATGAAACTATGGTGTGACAATTAAGCTACTCTTCACATGCATTAAACTAATTTTCCATAAGAGGACCAAATACATCAAAATTAATTGTCACTTCATTTGTGAAAAGATTTAATAAAATATCATTTTCACTAGCCATGTCTTAATCAAAGGGCAATTAGGTAATATTTTCACAAAAACTTGAAGTGGTCCTAGGATCAATTATGCTTATAACAAGTTAGAGATGATTAACATTTATACTCTAACTTAAAGGAGAGTGTTGTAAGTCAATATATTATTGTATATATATAGTAGGTAAATATAATTGCTTAATTATAGGGCTAATTATAGTATTTGATTCTAAAAGAGATTAATTCTCTATTTGTATATGTATTGACATCTCATGCCCAATTTATTTAATGTCAACAATTACAAGAAACTGAATAGTGACAAAAAGGTTAAAAGAAGTATTAATTTAACACTTAAATTTCCCAGTATTTCTTAAAGTCAAGAGTTACAAAAAAATTGAAGAATTACAAAGAGGATGAAGAGGTTCAAAGAAAAGATCAAAATTTCTATATTATATATAATATAGTGTTTAAATGACCACATATAATATTGGTGTCAACTAACTCTCTTAAAGTAGCAAGCTCGATAAAAGGATAGATATGATCAAGTTAGCAATATTTAGCAATTGAAATGAAACTTTTGGTTCTCATTTCTTTAGGGCCTATCTTCCATGAGGGAATGGTTACACATTAGTTAATTATATGAATTGGTAGGCTACAATTCTCCCTTTCTTACTATTGAACGGTTCAATTATTTAAGACAATTTGAATTGTTTTGTTTTAGCATGATGGGTTTTCTTTTGTGGCTCCCTCTCCATCATTTTTCTTGATATGAATAGTTCTTTATGGTGTAGATGACTATTGGCTTACGAACTTGCCAACTTCGTATCCAAGTCTTTTTGTGATGCTTAGTAAATATCTTTTTTTTTTTTTTGAACTCGTTTTAGTTTGTTGCTACAAAATTGGCTTCCTTCAGGATTGTTTTCTTGCATACTACTTTTATCTTGAATGAGCTTCATATCTTAGGGTTGATTCACATACGTTATGTTTTGACTTCCATTGAACTCGATACATGCTCAAGGGATATTTTTGGATCTATACAAAATTTTCATGGTTCTGAATTGTAAACAAGGATATATTGTGATTGAAATGCATCCTTTGGAAACAAGATCATGAAAACTTATTTATACTTATTTTGTTATATCGTAATAATCAATTTTACAAATATATTTAAATTAAAATGTAATAATTAGACACTTAATTACCATATTGAAATGTAACTTATATACACATTACTTTTAATTTTTTATGCAACTAGTTATACATACTTTGACATAATGGAAGAGATCTAGGTGTGAGTGTGAATGATTGGACTAACCATTTGGTCAAATGTGTGTATGCACACGCAATATATAAAAATTGAAGCCCATTAAAAAGTAATACATATATTAAACTATGTACATTGCAAATTTTGAAAATTTTTTACATCAAATTTTATTTTTTATGTTAATTTTAAAAAATTTTTGTTGTACATACTTAAAAAAAAATTAAAACAATTGTATGAAGTAGAGAAAAATTTTAATATATATATAAAATTAAATATGTAATTTCATAAATTAATGTGAAATTAAAAATAAATAATCCAACTTATTCCATCTTTTTTTAGCTCTTGAACAAACTTAATGGGTTTTCATAAAAAGTCTTCAATTGCCAGCATCTACGGCCTCCAAAAGCCCACTCTCTTCAAACTCAAGACCAAGGGGTTCAACAAAACTCCAACAAACCCCAGCAAAGAAACTAGCAAACTCCAGTAAGCCCAAGGGATCTGAAAGCTGATCAACAAAGCCCAAACCCAGTGCCCGACCGAAAGATGATGTTGCCAACGAATATTTAACAACCATTGCTGAAACATGTGGAGATGGGACGTGAAAAGATGCCATTATCTCTAATGTTTTCCACGAGTTTGGGACAATATGGACCTTATTGCTGTGACTACAACAGAGATGGTGGGACTATTGAAGTTGTCAAGTTTTCTATTTTACCGAAGAATGCTAAAATTATTGGTCTTTATGGGTATGCTATCAACTATATTGATCACAATGGGTTTTATACATAATGAGTATTATTATAAACTCGTCTTTAAATTTGAGTGTTCAAATTTTAATATATATATATATATATACTTAGTGTTATTGAAATTAATAGAAAATTAGTGAATTTAAAAAATTTTTAATTAATAAATATTTACCTAATAAAGTTTATTTAATTTTAAATTTTTTAACAAATTTTAATAATTTATAATATTTGATATTAATTAAATAATTAATTTGTAATATTTTTAATATTTTAATAAAATAAAAATTTTAATATATAATTGATTATCTTTTTCATATTATAAAACTAATTATACTTAATTTATATATTTTTATTATTTTTTTATTTTCTCTCAACTAAATTACTCAATTTTAAATATTTAATTTTTTACTTGAGTAATTTTTTTGTTTCAATATTAGTACATATAGTTGATTATATGAATATTATTAATTAAAGTTTGAATTATTTTTTGTCATAATTAGTGTGTAATAATAAAATTTATTTTACCCTTTCGTTAATAATTTAGTTTTAATTTTATCAAAATTTTGCAACATAATTTTAAATTTAAAAACTCCTAAACTTATTAAGATATTAATCATACCTAATAATTAAATTAATTTTAATTTTATTTAACTATTTTTTAAATATAAATTAAAATTAATTATTCAAATTCATTATTATTAGAACTATAATTTAAAATTTATTATTTTAATATTTCTTATTATATATCTATAACAAATGAAATACATAGACCAAGATCTAGTAACGAGTTGTTAAAGCATAGTAACTTTTGTACTACTATTAAAATGCAATAATTTTAATACAACTGTTAGAAGATTATACAATAATTTTCTATTTTATTAATTTGATAAAATACTATGCACTAATAAGAAAAGTACATATAAATAACATAGGTATACAACCATATTTACTAGTTATATAATAAATTAAAATATTCAAATTTTTACATAGTAGATCATATCTAACCTTAATCTAATACATAAATTATAACAAATAAGGTTTAACTTATTAGATTCTTTTTAAATATTAATTTTTAATTTGTAACGAATTTACATTAATTTTAACATCTCATCTAATTATAATTTGGTCATATAATTATTCACAACATCTACTTCAACTTAACATAATTTTCAAACTTTAATGATCAACAGTATTAATAAAATTATCAGAAGTTTCCTTGATTAATCTTGACCAATTTCTACTTGGCCTTTCAATTTTTAAGAACCTTGCAGTATACAACCTTGAATAGTAAGGCTTAGAATTTCATTCTCTATGACATGTTATAAACTTTATTACTCAATACAATTTTTATATGTTTTATTAATTTAATAACTTATATGTTTTAAATTTCAATTTAACTCTTGAATTTTTTTTTAATATCCATAATCTTCTTTTGTTTTTCTCAATTGTTTTATAATTATCTCTTGTAAATTACCTCTCTACTTCTTCCTTCTTCTTTTTTCCCTTTTCATGTCACTTTTTTTTTTTAATTTGGTTCCTTAACTGTTATTAATTGTAATCTGACCCCTTAAAATTTATTGTTTTTTATATGACCCTCAATGTTTATTATGTTTTGATTCTGACCCTAAACTTTTATGTTTTTGTGATTCTAGCTTTGATTTTTCTCTTCCCCTTGGTGCCAACAACTGGAGATATGCCAATTCATCACTAGGAGAAGGAGGTAGACCGGTGGCTAGGGAATGGAACGATGAAGGTTTCATGTGTTGGTGGTGGCTAGAGAGAGCTCATTCGATGATGGAAGACGGTGGCAAAATCTTCAAATTTTCTTTAGATCTGCAACCTTCTAGGCAGTTTTAAAGGGCGTGGAGGCCAAATTTGGGTTTATCAGCATCTGGTGGTGCGGTAAACGACTTCCAACAAGGCAAACAGCAACTTTCGGCTGCGCATGTGGCAATCAATGCATGGCGGTGCTTCAGCAAGGCAGATAACGGTTCTAATCATAGAAATTGGCAGTCCGGTGACTTCGGTAACTTTCATGACTTCTATAGTGACTCCGATAACTCCGTGGTGGCTCTAACAAGACATACATTTTCTCTTGATCCGAATAAAAATACCCACTCTAATATAATTATTGGATCAATTATTGATTCTGAAATTTCTTTAGCAGTAGCAGCTGGTGGCACCTAGTGGTAATTGGTGGTTGCTATGATCATATATGATTCTTGAGTATGATGTTGGCTCCCTAATCAAATTGGTTTTCATGGTAGCCCCTGGATTGAATTGGCTTGGCGACAATGCTCCAGTGCGTTTTCTATCAATCTAGATAAAAATGCCTACTCTTATACCACTATTAAAATCCAATAATTGTATTATTACCGTTAGACGATTATATAATAATTTTCTATTTTATTAATTTAATAAAATACTACACATTAATAAGAGAAGTACACAGCAATAATATAGATATAAAATCCTACTTACCAGTCATATAATAAAATAAAATATTCAATTATTTATATATTAAATCATATATAATTCTAATCTAATATATAAATTATAATAAATAATATTTAATTATCTAAATTCTATTTGAATTATAATTTCCAATTTATGATGAATTTGAATTAATTTCAATAATAATAAGTATGAATATATAACTATATATTTTATGGGTACGGGCTAGCAGTGTCATTAGTCTAGGCCCTCAGGGTAGAGAAATTTCGTCAAGTAATGAAACTTTCGAGATTGGAAATGGTAGCAACAACATTAAGGAGATTATGGCTGGTCATGATGTTCTCATTGATTCCCTTGCGTTGGGTAAGAGGAGGAGGAGCAAAACAATTGTAAATTTTATGTTGTTTAATAAAATAGACAAACCTTCATTTACATATTATCTTTTTTATTTTTACCCTAAATTATTATTTGGCTTATATATATTTCAATAGATTTGAATATCACAATTAAATAAAAATAATAATTTATTTTAGTAAATATTTTATACAAAAAAAGTTATTTTTTAATAAACAAATAGATTCTAAGAAAAAAAAAAGAAAATGTAAAAGTCAAAATTGATTTAACTAAAACTTGTATCAGATCAAATATTGTTAATTAGCAACTCCTCAACTCCCTCTCTCCTCCCTTTCTTACACTGCCTTCAAGTCTCTCTCCACTCTCCAATCCCTCTCTTTCGTCAACTGCCTCATCAAATTGGTTTTCATGCTAGCTCCAAGATCAAATTGGTTTGGCAACGGTTCTAATGGCAAAAACCAGAAGTCCGATGACTTTTGTAACTCCGACGACTTCTATGGCAACTTTGTTAACTCTATAGCAGCTTCGACAAAATTTATACGTTTTCTCTCAATCCAAATAAAAATACCTACTTTCATATCACTATTAAAATCCAATGGTCTTAATATTACTGTTAGACAATTATACTGTAATTTTTTATTTTATTATTCTGATAAAACACTATACATTAATAAGAGAAATATACACAAATAATATAATTATAAAACTCTACTCACCAGCCACGTAATAATATGAAATATTCAATTCTTTATACATTAGATTATATTTAATCCTAATATAATATGTAAATTATAACAAATAAGATTCAATTATCAAAATTCTATTTGAATTCTAATTTCTAATTTATAACAAATTTAAATTAATTTCATTAAAAATAAGCATGAATATATAAATATATATATTATAGGTGCAGGCTGGTAGTGTCATCAGTCTATGCCCTTGGGGCAAAGAAACTTTGTCAAGCGATGAAACTTTCGAGATTGGAAAAGGTAGCAACATTAAGGAGATTATTGTTGGTCATGATGTTCTCATTGATTCCCTTACTTTGGGCAAGAGGAAGAGGGGTAAAGCAATTGTAAATTTTTGGTTGTTTAATGAAATAGACAAACCTTCATTTATATATTATCTTTTTTATTCTAAGTCTAAATTATTATTTTCACTATTTTAGACATGTTTATAAGCTTTTAATATGTGTAGTAAATATATATATATATATATATATTCAACAAATTTGAATATTGCAATTAAATAAAAAAATAATTTATTTTTACTAAGTTTTTCTTTTTGTAAATATTTTATACAAAAAAATAATTTTTCAATAAACAAGTAAATTCTAAGAAAAGAAAGTAGAATATATGAGCATTGAGTTTAATTTAATTGAAATGTGTAACGAATCAACTTTTTTCCAATTAAATAATATTATTAATTAGTAAATTTAACTCTCAAAGGTAATGTCCTAATAAGAGAAAGTTGGCTTTGAATTTCTATAAATTGCTATTTTTGATTTCTCTTTTTCTTAAACTCTTTATTTATATCATTTCTTTTTCTTTTTCTTTTTTTTCAGAAAATCACTTTATTTAAATTTGGTAGTGCATTAAATTGAATTTTTTTATCATAAAAGTTTAAAATTGTCGAATTTCTTTGGAGACCTTATTCACATTACTTTGAATTGCATTTGAGGGCAACAAGTATAAAAGATACAAAGTTAACAATATGGATTCATAGATACTCATGGTACACGGTCTTGTACATTTTTCAAACACAAACAAGATTTATTCCAATACATAATGACCAGAACACAAGCACACTCTCATTTCAATTCACTCCATGCACATTGCATCAGAATCCTTATTTAGTGATATATTAAACCAATATAGATTTGTTGACTTGGACTCTTGTTCTATTTAATTTAGTACGCTCAACTTCACACATCAGTTGATGATATGGGCCTTACATAAATGCCTATATTCTGAATATAGTTATCATAAAATGCAAAAAACCCAGCGATTTCAGCATTCTCCATTGGAGGGCTGGAGAATTTCACGGTGTCCGTTGTGACCCCACTTGGATTATCTTCCTCGTGGCCGTAAGGTCCATAAGTAGTTCCCAAATTTGTGGTAAATGCTATTGCTGTGACATAAATGCCGTCTTGATTAAGCCAATACCCATATGCTCCAGAAATTGATGTTATATATTCCCCGGAAGCAAACTCCACCTGGATACATACATTTGCACTCGATAAGTGATGGGTACGAAGGGCACATTCAATTGAGAATTCAAGAAAGAGACGCTCAATTTTAAAATAATAAGCAACAAACTCTTGGGTTTGTGTCGAATATCTAGTATCTACCGTAATATACATGAACAATATATTCACGCACAACAAAGGCCCTCACCTTAGAAAGATCGCCGCCGTTGCCGCCAAACTTTACCGTCTCCTCTTGGCCATTGGCGTCTTGCACGGTGAAGGTAAGGGAATCAATGACAACACCATGACCAACTATAATCTCCTTAATGTTGCTACCTGTCGAAATTTCGAAGGTCCCATTGCTGGAAAGAGTTTCTCTGCCCCAAGGTCCGACACCAATGACACCGCCAGCCTGCACCTGCAATATAGGAGATACAATATAATTGTACACTGACTCTTCACATCTGAACTTTCAAGGAGATTTAAGGATCGGACTGGGATGATACCGGCTTCGCATAAAATCCTATACGGTCGATGTAGCTGTCAGCATATCCATAAAAGCCAGCGACTTTACCATTCTCCAGTACCGGAAAAGAGAACTTGACAACGCCAGTGGCTCCAGATTCTACATCGTAGTCATAGCCATAGGGTCCATATGTTCCTAAATTTGTGATAAATGTCAGAGATGTGACATAATCGGCACCGTTCCATGACCCATATGCTCCAGCAATTGATGTCAAATACTCGTTGACAGCGAAGTCCAGCTGCAAATATATATATATTGTGTGAATTTATTTTTTTAAAATTATTTTTTTCTGTTATTTTCTTTAATTATGAGTATTTATATTGTGTGAATTTTAAACATATGTAAAAAATTATCAATATAAAATAAGAAAATTGTAATATATATTAGATTATAATTGAGTATTTTCAGTAAACATATTAAAATAGTAAAAAAATTACTCTTGAGCTAGTATTAAATATTAAATTTTAGTGAAAAAAATTAGAATTTAAATCAAATATTTATATATTTTCAAAATCTAAGTAAATGAGGTCACCTGAGCACCAGTACCGCCGGAACCGCCATATTTAAGGGTCTCGATTGCCCCACTTGCGTCTTGGACAGTGAAGACAAGTGAAATAAGAACAGCCTCGGTGGCAATTGTAATGGCCTTAATATCCCCATCATTTGGAATCTGAAAGCTCCAATTGTCGGCGTCAACATCTCTGCCCCATGGCCCTATCTTGACGACAGGGTCCGCATTAGCCTGCACCTGCAGTATAAAATTATGCATAGGTGCACTTGCACCAAATTAGATATCTTATTCGAATCTCTCTCTCTCTGTCAAAAAGAAAAACTTAATTAAGAAATCGTACCTTTGCCATAGGTATTGTATGTATATTTGCCTCTGTGAGTGTGTGCGAGGCGATATATTGTGGAAGATGAGGACCCCTGACCTGAGGGGTCGAATTTATAGGCGGCTATGGGAGGTGTAGAGGCATGCTGTTGATTAGTTACGATTGTGATTTTCACATGTCGTATGTCTGCATATGATCACCATCATCTTCTCTCACTCGCATTTGAGAGAGAGAGAAAGAGAGAGTAAGAAGTCAAAGACAATGTTTATCGTGATCTAAAGATTTGCTTTTATCACCGTAGGCACTCACAATAAGACGAAAACAACTTGATTGACTTTAAATTTCTAGGCGCAAGTCACATTCAAATTGGGTGGCTTTCAATTTATTAGGGGGCGAGCAGTAGTGCGAGAACTCAAACTCAGACCAATACAAAAAGAAGAAAAAAAAAAATCGAATCACCAACTAAACTACGTAGGTCTGACAGTAATGGAGGTTTGGATATGGGATAGATAACTCTGAGTAAAATGGGAGTAGGTAACGAATTTCACACGTGAAAGAAGCCCTATTTTGGAGTTGAGAGACGAGCCAAAATATCCACAGAATTTTTCAGTACTGGTAACGAAGAGATGGTAAATGTGCAGAGAATCATGCTTTGTCGATCGTCCACTTCCAAAGACATGGAAAACGTTTACAATGAATGGCGCATGCACGGTGGTCCAACTTGATCCTTCGACATATATGTATAAGATAAACATGAGATATAAAATTAAAATAATTTTACTGTATAAATTTGTCATATTCTTATATTATATAAACTGCTTAATAAGAAATAGAGGAAGAATTAAGTATTTAGTTATCAGAAACATGAGGTGAATATGACAGTGTTGAGGAAATAGCTAAATTTTTAATGACAAAATCACTCTAAGGATACAATTAATTCATGTAACCTTGAGATAATCACTCAAGGTAAGTGTATTCAAAAAAAGAAAAAAAAATCAAAATCTTTTCTAAGATATGTATTCAAAAATGTGGTTGCACATTCTTGAAAGGATTATAAAATTAGGTGAAGAGGGAGAAGATGTCTAATAAAAAGAGTTAAATATATAGCTTTTTATGATATATATATTTTTTAACTAAAAAAAATATAGGAATATTATTCATTATTTTTACTATTCGAGTTAGATGATACTCATTGCTTTTTTTATTCATCCTCTCTTAAGAGGAGGATCCACTCTCTTGTAATGATTGCTCCAAGTGAGTCTCCTCAAATTTAAATATGACATATCAAATCTAAGCCTCATTAGTTTGCTCGTCTTAATTCTCTTTATGTTTTATATAAAGGAACGACTATAGGAATTTGAACCTATCTAATGCTAGAAGAAGCATGTGGAACCACCGTCAAACTCTTTTTTTGGGTGGTATAAGATAGACTTATTAACTTTTTAGTTGATAATATAATCAAATAAAAAAGAATAGTGCACAAAAATATTAGAATTTCTTTACACACAAATAAAATAATAGAATTTTTATATCTATACATTAAATCAGATATTACTTTCATATTATTTAAAATATTTTTATATCTATGGTCTATGATTGCCTTTATTTCTGTGTACGTTAAGCTTTCCAAAGGTGGGTATCTTTGCTTACGACTTTGCACTACACATTGATACTTTATGGCAAGAATTTACCTACATATTCACTACATAGATCTACAAGGAGAATAGACACAATCAAATATGTGAGAATAAAAAAATTACTAAAATTGAGTTCAATTGATGATTTTAAATATCAAATAAATGACTTCAAATATTAAATTTGGCAATACAATTAATAGAGTAAGTGAATAGGACGAAGGTGAAACGACCATTAATGTAGCTTTCCTTTTCACGTCATATGCTTGCATATGTTTCAATGCTATCAACAACATGCCTCCACGCCTCCCATGGTCGCCTATAAATTCGACCCCTCAAGTCAAGGATGTTCATCTTCAACAACATATCAACTCTCACACACTCACAGAGGCAGATATACAATACCTATGGCAAACTTACGATGTTTTCTTCAACTCATAAAATTTTAATTAAGCTGATTTTAATTCTATAATGTTCTCTTTCTAAAGCAACTCTTGCTTTTATCTGATTTAATCTCTTTTAATCTAACATTTCTTGCATGCTCAAAGCATCTTTCAATCTGTAAATATGAAATACATAGAAGCTAAGGGGTGGTTAAGGGAGGCCCATAACTTTGCCATTATATATTATACATGCTATAATATAACTAGCCTATAATTTGGCCTAGTGGAAAGTATTTGGGTCGTTTCAATGCTCATGCATGGTATGTATTTCTAAAAATTATTTTTTATTTTTTTCTCCCTTTAAAAAATTTGACCCCATTAAAAAGTTATTCTAGATTCATCATTGAACCTAAGTCAACTGACTATTGTGATAAAAGAAGAAAAGAAGAAAAAACTAGCTGTCGAAGTTTTAAACTTGTTCTTGGGAAGTATTAAATATGTTGTCTAGAGCACTTGTGATGATCGATCGGTTGACCTATTGGCTTGGTTCAGACGATCGATGCAGCTTCAATCAACCTATGTGCCAATCGTTGGATGGTGCACTTGGCAATTTCTGAATTCTGAAGGGGCTTGTGAAGCGGAACAGAAACACCAAAAACAGGTGATCAAAAGGTTAATACTCGATTGATTCTTCTTGTATTCTTAAACTCTACTAGAAAAGCGAACAATTCTCAAAGAGAACTTACCATTGATAGTTGATAGATGACAACTAAATAATTCACTAGACCATTTAGATAAAACTTTATTTATACTAATTTCTAACCTTAGAAAATATTGAGTAATAAGTAAACAACTAAAAATAATTAGGGGTGTCAAAAGTCAATCTGACACGAGCCGGAACGAAACAAGACATTAATTGAAAAGCTAATTGCTTTGCTTAGCACATCATTCCTTGCGTCCAAAAAATAATTGTTGAAGACTTTGTGAGGAAGAGTATAATCCAAATTATGTCATTAGGAGCTCAAGTTCCTGTAGATTTGTTAGCATAGTCATTTCACGCATTATCCAAACAATGTTTGTTATCCCTCAGTGTTTTGTTGTGGCCATATCTCGTATATTCAGAAAAGGAAATGGACACTTTTATGTGGAGAAAGAGGAGAAAACTGTGTAGGTTGAGTCTGGGAAATTTATGCAAAAAAAGTCACTGTTAAGAGGCCTTGCATTCGAGGTATTATTTGCGTTCCGTTGGCCGACAATATGAAGCCTAATGTTAGAGTAAATAATTGTGGAAGGCCCTGGCTTGCATACAATGAATTAAGCTATGGGCACTAATTGACCGTAAGGGCGGGGGTTAGAGTGGATTGAAAAGTAGAAATCCCAGACAAGAGTTCAGGGTGGCAGGGACGAGGGTAAGAGGCGTCGAAGAAGATGTTGGGGAAGCAGTAAGAAGTAAATTACTCGATGATTTAACTAATTATGTTAATTAACAGTCTAATAACATCAGTTAAAACTTGTTGCAATCCACAATTATTGAGCGGTAGCCTTGTTTTTGTAGTGCTTCACACCAGGTCATTACTGCAGATTTGTAATTGAGTGGTAGAGCCAAAAAGGTTGTTGAATAGCGATTGTTGCTAAACAGGTAGGTAAGTAATGTTGTAAGGTGAAATGGTTAAAGAAAGAGGTTGGAGTTGAAAATCCCGGCATTGGATGGTTTGCTAAAATGCAAGCAATAAGTGCATAGAATGCAAAAGGACTTTAATAGAATGCCGATGAGTATCGTCCTAGGGCAGTACGCTGGGAGAAGGGGCACAACGTGTGTTCAGCTTGAAGTGGAGGGATGAAAATGCTAGTAACATTGTAGCTTAGTCTAAAGGAAACCGAGTGATTAGAGAAAGGATTGATATGATGCTTTTGATTGAATCTTGGCAGAATAAGTTCCTACAAGCCAAGTTGTGCCGCCTTCCTTTCGTTAATTCAGATAATTGCTCACTACTCCTGTAACTTTTTGATGTTTCGCCATGCAACAAGAGACTAAGGCCATTTTGTTTTGAAGCTATGGGGTTGCTCCATAATGACTTTGAAAGAATTGTGCATGAGACTTGGGACGAAAGCACTATTTCTGTTCCTTCAGCCCTCTCAAAATTTCAAACAGGAGTCTAGGAATGGAAAAGGAGAATTTTTAGCGATCTTTTTCAACAATAAAGGAAATTATTGAATAGATTGGTAGGCATTCAGAAGTGTTTCTTGACCTGTGATTCTCTGAGACTACACAACTGAAGGCTCAGTTAAATTTAGAGTATAACGCCATTCTAAATAGAGAAGAGCTCTACTGGTGCTGGTGCCGAAAGTCGTGAAGGGATAAACTTTTTCTTGGTGACCTCAATACCAGGTTCTTTTCAAGTTATCTTCATCACGGCTACCTGGCACATCTGGCAATGGAGGAACAAGGCACATCTTGGTATGAATTATTCTTCTGCAATCTTTTCCTTTTCCTTTTTGTTTGGGACAAAAAGTCCTCTGTATCTAAAACGTAGGATACCTACCATTTTCAAATCACCACTCCATTTACATGAGAAGGATGTACAAACCAAACAAACATAAGAAAATCTTTACTTTAATTCAAAACCAAATGTGAACTCCAATTCAAGATACCTTGGAAGAATTGCAAGCTATCTTGCACTCTAAGCCATTAAAAAGTTGGAACCCTTCAGGGATCTGGCATTCATCAATAACTGAAGATTTGTGTTTATTCCTGAAAACAGCAAGCTTTATTAGCCATGGCAGCCAAACATAATGCATAATGCCAGTTGCATGTACAAACCTTTCAAGGAAAATCCCAGGCTTTGCCTTTTTGTCAGGGACAATGGTGAGGAAGTCATTATGTGAATAAGCCGCAAAATTAGGATTCATTGAAACAGCAATAACTTCAGGCTTATCATGTCCAAAGTCCATTAGCTGAATAGACAAGGGGGCCGACTTGGAAGACTGCTGTAAAAGTCATTGTGTTAAACCTGCATATTCAATGGCATCCCAGCTAAATTCACATAAATTCTATTTAAAGAAGATGCTTCTAGAAACCTACACATTCTATACGATATATGTTCTCGTCATGAAGAAGCACCCGAGCATTTTCATGGTAAACCATATCAGCAAATCTTCCAGGTTTTCTTGATCTTTCGTAGGCATATAGTTGGAGCAGTTTGCTACTCATCTCATCAGTTGCCAATGTTTGAAGCTGGGAACATTTGGAAAGATATAAAATTAGGTCAGAGAAAGAGTTGGGGGAGGATGGCAGAAATTTGGGGAATAAAAATTAAAGTCGAACAAATCACAAGCATCTACCTGTTTGACAAGTTTGTATATCAGCTTGTCCAATGTGAATAGAACATATGACTGTGTCCCGATCATAGCTCGGCAATCATCCTCAAATTTGGTATTGTCAGAAGAGCCATCAAGTAAGTTGTAAAGTGCACCTATGAACCTGCAGAGACCACTTTATATTAGTACAATCTGTTTACATCCATACTGACTGCATAATTTACCCTTCCAAAGCTAGAGCACCTGGCATAGAGATCAGCAGAGATAGTATCATTTGAAGCTCGCCACTTCCATTCAGCAGATGATGAATTAATTTTTGCCGATTGTATTCTTTCATACAATGTCTGTCAGATTAGAGAATAGCAATATCCTAATTATGCATGCAACCACAGAAACATAAAATAACAAAATTCAAACTTAAAAGGAAATGGAGAAGACAGAAGAAGCCTTACTTGGTGAAGCCTATTTTTTTTTTTTGTTTCGTGAAGACACAAGTTCTCCTTTCCACAATGTTCGTGAAGTCCAGCTAAAGGCTTATGAGGTTTATAAAGCTTGCGCGTCTGGTGGTGCATCACATATTCATTTGAAGCATGAAAAGCCTTAGCATCTGAGCTTATACATTGGCAGCCCTCATAGCTTGAATGCCTGAAAGTTAATGTTGATGGAAGTGCCAAGGAGGTGCTGGGTCTGGCTGGGTCCGGGGGTGTAGCAAAAGCTAGCAACGATCAATGGGTCATGCGAGTGTTTCGATGGCAACTGGAGTTGAGTTATTGCCAATCTATAAGGGGCTTTAAAAAAGTCATCAAAGAATCTGACTGCCTCATTGCCTTGCAAAAATTGACCTTAATTGGCAGGGAGGATGATTCTTAGCGCCACATAATCGCTGACTGCTTGAGACTTCACAAATAGCAATGGGAGTGTCGCCTTCGGCATACATTGCGAGAAGAAAATTTTTGTATTTCATGGCTAACTTAGGTTGCAACAATGAAAGTCCCTTCACCTTGTGGGAGCAACTGCCTGAAATTGAAGCTATAGTTTGGGTTTATCTTATGAGGGTTACTAGGCTAGCCTGATTTTGTAACGTTATTTCTTTTGTTCTTTGTATTTTTTTTTATATCTCATATTTTGACAAATTAAAAAATAAATATATAAATTGACATTATTAATAAATAGAATTAAAATATTAAATGATTTGATACTAATATAGAACAAGTTTACTACTATTATGAATTAAAGTAATGAAGAAGAGAAATAACGTCATAAAGCATGAGAAAAAGACAACATATTAAGGTTTTCTTTTTTGGAAAATTATTGTTGCTAACAATATTAAAATAACTATTTCTTAAATAAAAAGTATACAAAAATATATATAATTTGTAAAAATGATATTTTCTACCGTCAAATCAATTGTTAGTATTCTAATGATATAGCTCATTATCAAGAAGTTTACTAGGTGGTAAGTTATGCAAAACATATTATTGAAATGACTAACATTGCAACTAGACTTAAGAACTTGAAGTTAACTATGGATTACACTTTCTGGTGGAGTTTATTCTTGACTCATTTTTTCAAATATCCTATAACACTATAAACAATGAGTGAAGAGTTAGTAAATTGTTTAGTATATTGTCTAGGAAGAAACAAGATTGAAAAATCAAGCGAGATAATTCATAAGTCCCATAAGAAAAAATGCTGCAAAATATAAGCCAACCATTCCAAGTGAGGGAATGCATATGCAATGCTCATCAGGTTAAAAAGAAGTAACGAAAAAAATGTGTGTGTCATTTTTTGCAAGAAAACTGGATATTATAAAAAAAATTGCCTAACACATAAGGCTTAGTCTAAAAGAAAAAATAAATTTAATGTTCTAATATGTTTCAAATTAAGGTTAACTGAAATTTCTCACAATGCTTGGTGATTTAACTTCAATGCTATGATTCAAGGATTCATTGTGATCTCAACCATAGACCCAACTTTTTTTTTTTTTCATTGATAGAAAATGGTAAGAAGACTTCAATTGAAGTCATAAGGTTTTTATTATTTGGTTTTGGATATTAGCTATTGTTCAAACCTATTACAAATATTTTATGTACCTTCAATTTTTTTTTTATGAATATTATTTCAATTATTAAATTGGATGGTTCTTGGGATTGAGGTTAAGTTTGGATTTAGTAATTTCAGTTTATATATGAAAGCCGACATTATTGATACAAGTATTCTTATTGATGAATCATATAAACTGAAACTTGAAATTATGCACCCTACAAAAGGAACCAAGTTGTTTCCAAAGAGAAGTTATATGCCGATAATCACGAAGGAGGTGTAGATTAGTTGCAACCTGGCAATGACAGATTGACATAAGGAATACAAGCTTATTTCCCTTCACCATCCCTCCCAATTAGACATTAGCATGCCTTGTCTCAATTTCCACAAAAAGCACTGGATGCATTTAGGAATCAGAACACCCTAGAGACTAACATACAGAACATGGTAATTAGAATCCCTCAGCATGCTCTCATATGTTGATTTGACAGAAAAATGCCCCATCAGAAGAAGCCATCCACCCAACGCCATCCTTTGCATCAGCTTCATCCAGTAAATGATATGCTGCTAACTTGGCAAGCACTAAGGGTGTAAATGGATTTCCTTCCTGGCATTCGCTTATGGCATGACGACCCATATAATTCGCACACATGCACAGATTGATCAACATTTAAATTAAACTGATCCAATTTAGTAAATAATTTATCTACCTTCGCATTAATTTCTGTGATAGCATCAATCTCGTGCACTTCTACTGCTCTTCTTGGAATTGATCTTTCAGCAGACCACTGATAATTGTTAGTTGTCATGTCCTCCAGCAAGTCGTTCGCCTGATCACAGTTGACTGACTAATCAATTTTCCTCCGACATTAGCATCAGTAGTGATGCGAGTTGAATGATTCAGCCGATTGTAAAATGTATGCTCCACCAACCATTGAGGAAGTCCATGGTGTGGGTACTTCCTCAAAAGATCCTTGTAGCGCTCCCATCCATCATACAAGGTTTCCATCTCAAATTGTCTAAAAGTTGTGATGTTGTTCCTCAACTTTGCTGTTTTCGCTCGTGGGAAATATTCAGCCAAAAAATTTTAAGCTAAATCATTCCATGTCAATTTAGTATCTACAGGAAGGGAATGCAACCAACTCTTAGTTTTATCTCTAAGTGAGAAAGGCAACAAATGTAACCTGATTGCATCATTTGATACTCCCACTGTATTTAAAAGTGTCACAAATTTCCAAAAAAATTTGCAATATGAGTGTGAGGATCCTTGTTTGGCAACCCATCAAAATGGACCGATGTTTGAATCATCAAGATTATCTGTGACTTTATTTCAAAATTATTGGCTTTAATGGGAGGGCTGGTTATGCTTAAGGTCACGTCATTGATTGACGGTTCAGCAAAATCCCGTAATGCCCTCACATAAGCATTTGCAATTCCACCATTTGCAAATCTAATTCTTTCACGTTCCTTAATTCCTTGCTGATTTCTTTGTTCATTGTGATCACCCATGTTTCCTTGCTTTCTTGTTCTCTTTTCAGCTTCTATGTTGTCCCTTCTTTCTCGATTTAATCTCTTGTAGGTGAGTTCAATTTCTAGATTGTAGGGCAATAATTCCAAGCAGAAAACACAGAATAGAGTTCTTGTTGAGACATTGACCACTTCTATCTTACTTCACTTAACTTCTCACTAAAGAATTCAATGGGCTTCCTCTCTTGAGAAAAAATAGCCCTTATGTCAATCCTGCTTGAATCACATTAAATCTCAAAAATTTTTGTAAAGTTCGGTAGAGATAAAACAGGTGCAGTAGACAATTTTTCCTTAATCAATTCGAAGCTATGATCAACAACCTCTCCCCATTAAAATTTGACCTTCAAGCAATCAGTAATGAGTGTCATTATAGTGCTAAAATTTTTGATGAACTTGCAATAGAAAGTCGCTAGGCTATGGAAACTCCTTACATCAGTTATGGTTTTCAATTTTAGTCATTCTCTAATAGCTTTCGCCTTCTTTTCATCCGAATAAATTCCCTTATTACTTAAAACAAATCTTAGGAATACTAGTCTGTTTGTTAAAAATTCACATTTCTTTAGGTTTATAAACAGCTCATTATTTCTCAACATAACTAAAACGTGCCTAATATGATCAAAGTGATCTTTTAGATTCTCACTATAAATAAGAATATCATCAAAATAGATAATAACAAAGTGGAACATAAAG
Organism: Bruguiera gymnorhiza; assembly: GCA_020883675.1. Taxonomy (NCBI): domain Eukaryota; kingdom Viridiplantae; phylum Streptophyta; class Magnoliopsida; order Malpighiales; family Rhizophoraceae; genus Bruguiera; species Bruguiera gymnorhiza. The sequence goes on from JAIRCJ010000180.1 coordinate 117,750, forward strand.
GGTTTAAGAACCTAGGTCATAAGGTGCATGAATGTACTTGGCACATTAGATAAATCAAATGGCATGACTAGCCACTCATATAGCCCATCCTTTGTTTTGGAAGTTGTCTTCCATTCATCTCCTCTACAAATTCTAATTTGGTGATATCCACTCTACAAATATATCTTAATGAATATTTTAGCACTGCTTAATTAATCAAGCAAGTCATCAAGCCTAAGGATGGCAAACTGATACCTCATGGTTATTTTGTTGATAGTGCAGTTGTCCACATACATCCTCCAACTCTCATCCTTCTTTGGAGACAACAAGGCATGCATGACCCAAGGACTAATGCTCTCTTGTATGTGCCCCATTTGTAACAGCCCTTCTCCTTCATGATTTCATGCTCCTTTGGATGCATACAATAATGTGGCAGATTTGGCAAACTAGCTCCAGGAATAAAATCAATGCAATGTTGAGTATCTTGCATTGGAGGTAATCGTGTTGGTTTTACCATTACATTATCAAATTCTGCAAATAAGCCTTGAACCTCCTTAAGTGCAGATTGTATGGCTTGCTCTACTCCCTTCACTATTAGAAAAGTACAATTTTTGGCACTTTTCATATCCTCTACAAACTCATCCTCTCTAAGAGTCACGAACAACAATCTCTTATCCTTCACTTTTGGTAAAAAGTTCTCTTGTTGTTTTGGAACCACAACTATCTGCTTGCAATCCCAAGTGAAGGCACAAGTATTGTCCTTCCTTTTGTGAGTTGCATCAACATCAAACTGTCATGGCCTACCTAGTAACACATGGTATGCTTCTATCTCCACAACATCACAAAGAACTTCAGATTTTTAAGTCTTTTCCAAAGTCAATGGCAAATAGCATTGTTATGTAATGTTCATGGTAGGCCCCTTCTTTATCTAACCAATGCTATACTGGGTGAGATGTGGCTATGTTTTAAGATTAAGATGCTTAACAAGGCTTTGTGAAACTAGGTTCTTACAACTACAACTCAATCACAAACTTACACACTTTTTTAGCTACAAAACATTTACCTTTAAAGATCTATTTGTGTTGTGTCTCATTAGGTTATGTTGAATCAACAAGTTAGTTTAAATTCATACCACTTCCTTATTGTTTTCCTTGACCAATTCAAAGTTACCATCCTCCTTGGTTGTTTCTTGCTCATCAAAGTCCTCCTCATACTTACATTAACTAACATTGGCAAATTTGCATCTAAGGCAATCACTCCATCTATGCCTTTTCTCATTGCACTTTAAATATCAAATTCCCTTTGTTATTTATTGCTTCTTTTTAGGTTTTGAATTCTTAGATTCAATTCATTTACCCCATGAATCAACAATTTTACGTTTAACTCTACTTGATGAAGCTTTGTTATTGGGGTCAAATTGCTAGCTCATAGGACTTCGTAGTGTTTTCCTTGATTGCATGATATGTTATGCCCTTAATGCTAAATTCTAAGCTTGATCAATTGACCAAATACTTTGCAGGGCCAAGTGGTCTTGAACAACATAATTCAACCCATTTACATAACATGTAACCTACTGGTCTTCAATTTCATTCAAATTGCATTTAGCTTGCACTCATGAGAACTCTTCAGTATAGGCTGAAACTGAATGTGTACTTCGGTAACACTTATGAAATTGTTGGAAAAAGGTTCACTTATAGTCAAATGGTAGAAATTGACCTTTTAAAAGTGCCTTCATTTGAACCTAACTCTAAATAGGGAGCTTTCCTCTTGATCTCAGCAAATCTTGGTGATGTTGCCACCATGCACTAGCACCTCCATGTAATTTGTAGGCTACATAGTCCATCTTGGTGTTTTCCTCAATTGCATGATATGTTATGCCCTTAATACCAACTTCTAAGTTAGATCAACTAACCAAATACTTTGTATGGCCAAATGGTCTTGAAAATCATAATTTAACCCATTTACATAACGTGCAACTTATTGACCTTTAATTTCATTCAAATTGCCTTTAGCCTCCAATCATGAGAACTCTTTAGTATAGACTAAAACTAAACATGTACCTTGGTAACACTTATGAAATTGTTTGAAAAGGGCTTACTTATACTCAAATGGCATAAATTGACCTTTTAAAAATGCCTTCATTTGAACCCAACTCTAATTAGGGAACTTTCCCCTTTATCTTAGCAAATCTTCGTGACGTTGCCACCATGTACTAGCACCTCCATACAATTTGTAGGCTATAAAGTCCACCTTACATTTAGGTTTAACTTTCATAATATCAAAGAAACACTATACTTTATATATTCAATCAATAAATTGTTTAATGTCCACCACCCTATTGAAAAAAGGTAGATCAACTTTCATTTTGTAAGAATCACTAAGCTAGACTTCATTCCTTGCACGTGATATGAACTCTACTTTTAATTCCTCTTCATTTGCATCTTTAGGATCAATATATGGAGGAACAATATTTTCCTCACATAGGTTCTGCTTTCTTCTTGTAGCCATGGGAGTTGCCTTTTAGACTTATAGGGAAGGAGAATTGGTTTGCATGCTTCTTACAAGTTCAATTAGCATCTCAATGCTTACAACCATCTCTTTTACATACCACTTTAGTCTTGTAAAATGTTCTCCATCATCATTGCCTTGCCTAGCCATCTCAAGACTAGACTTTGATACTTCTTAATGCAACACAAACATTGAAAGGTACATGATTTCATTCATGAAGATGAAGGGTATTGATATCATTCAATAAAACAAAAGAAAATTAGCTCAAAAAAAATAAAAACTTGAACTATACTCTTAATAAAGAATTCTATTGATGATGAACAATTCAAAAACTCCAACAAATACATATATATCTAAATTAAATATTGGGAACACTTCTCCAAGAATAGAAAAAGGCAAATTAAAGTTCCAATATAACAGAAACATCAATACATTAAAATTCTACTAGATTTGTTATTTCTTTAACTCAATTAAATATGGTTAACTTTTAATTGGGCTTGGGTTATATATTAAGCTTCATATTATTGGTAACCACAAGTTGTTCCCCATCAACTTCTACCTCTCAATTCTTGAAAATGAGGGTGTCTCGTAATTATTACTTTTCTTGCTTCTAGTTTAGCACTCTTATTTGTAGATAGTCATAAGCAAGGATTTTGTTTAAAATAGAATCTAATCAAGATTGCTTCCTGTTTTTATTTTTTTATTTTTTTTTCATACTGCATGCTAATCATAATGGTTAACCATTCATATCATTAATGAAGATTCTTAAGCTATGTGTTATGATCTCATTGCTTATCTTGCATACAAATTTTATCTAATCTTGCAATCAAGTAAACTTCTACAAGCACATGACATTTCTGGTAGTTTGTCTAATGTACCTACTTTCAAAGCAAGTAGATCCAAGCTTAAGTCTTTTTATTGTTGTTATGATCACAATGATTAAACAACTTCAAACTTAAGAGTGGTTGAGGACTTGGACATAATATATGAGTCAAAACTAAGCTTTAATCTCCTTAGAATTATTCTTTTTAGAAATATCACACTTTTAGAAATTTGTTTGTTTTCAAACCTAGCCTAAAGAGGAAAATTAAAGAAAAAAAAATCCGTGAAGGGAAAACCTTTGATATAATTAGCATTACTATAAATCTAGAAATGGATTAAGTCTAATAAGTACAAAGAATGAGTCCATTGTACCAATAGCTCCGCTCATTTAGGCGACTTGTGATTTATTGTTAAAACTTAAGATCCAACTCTTTATGACCCAGTAGATTCAAGCATATACAATTTCATCTCTCTCATTAGTCATGACACTATTATCTAATCTATCCTACCTCATACTATTCCACAATTTAACATACCTTATTCAAAAGCTAAATTCACTCCAAGAAACTAAATTTTAAACTTGTCACTAAACTTATGTATATATGTATCATGGTTTTATTTCTAAAAGTTCACTAGCTTTGTTTCTATGATTTAATAACACTAATATCATTATCTTTAAATTTACAACTATACACACTTAAAGGTCCTTAATGCAACAATGCTTTAAAAATATGAAAGTTTTATTGATATAAAACTTTAGTACAGAGGAGGAAGAGGAGAGTTACAAGTAGAAGGGATAAGGGAAGATTTACAAGAAAAGGAGAGAGAAAGGAAATTCTAAAATGAGATTCCAAATGATTTTGCCTCAAATTGGCTTTAAGGTCTCCTTTTATAGTTAAAGAGTCGAGTTACTTGGGGCAAGTAAATGGAATGTCCTTTTGTAAAGGGAGAATCTCTCTTTGTAAAGTTGGCATCTTCTTTTGGAAAAGTCACCTTCTTTTTATAAAGGGAGAATCTTTTTTTGTAAAGCAATTTTTACCTTTGCAAAGATGTTTTATTTTTTTGTAACACCAACATTCACAAGCACTTTGTCTCTCTTTTCCACCGAAAGTCATTTTGTCATTTGTGGAGCTAGCAATCATGATCTTTGTTTGTCAACTTTACTTTTGACTGTTCTTATCCTATTTTGTTTTTTATAATATGCCGAAGCAATCTTCTTTAATGCTTTGTATGCTTTGTAAGGACAAGGATCCACTATTCTTTGAATGGATTGAGTCTTGTTCTGAAGAATTCTTAGATTGCAATAGTTGTTGCATTATTTCAAAATATTCTTCTTTGATTGAGCTATTACTAAGAGGGCTACAACATAGGAATTTTGGGCCAAGAATATAGTATTTAGAGCCTTGGCTTGTAATAGTTGGACCAATAAGGACTGATTGATATTATCCAACCATGTTTTTATGCTAGATTTTAACAATTTTTAAGAATTTTGAACGAGTTCCACCATTTTATTTTAAATTTTCTCATAAGGACAAGAGTTTCATCTTGGGTCTAGTAATCAAGATACCAAGTTAACACCCATGGGAAGAAGAATTTTGTAGAGAAAAGGAATAATGATAAAAACCTTTTCTCATTGGTAGATGGTTCATATCTGGTTTTGAATAGGTCATAACTTTCTTGAACTTCTGGAACGAGGATATATGAAGTAGAACCAAAATAGTTTCATCATTATTTGAACCAGCTAGGAATTTTTGTAGTATTTATTTTGCTATTAAAATAGAATAACCATGAATGGCTACCCTTTTGGTTTTGGGTAAGGAAAATATTATACCAGGCTTATTGGTAATCCCAACATGAAAAGATTTGGCAATAACTTTTGGTCTTAAAGGAAATAAGGAAGGTTTGATGTTTTGACAATTCTGTTCCCCATTGATGAGGGATATTTTGTAAAATGTGGCATGTTAAGTAAGTAGGGTCATTATGGGTTTTATCCATATAAAAGTGTTTAAATCTAGCTAACTCTATTACTTCAAGTATGACTATGTAGTAGTTTTGGGGTTTAAAAAGGGCTTAAGGTTTGAAATGCCATCTTAAGGGAAAATCTTTTGGATGGTGATAAAAGGATCTTTGTCATAAAATCCTTGTTCTATAATAAATATATTTTGAAAATAATTTTTGTCAAAATATTTTGAAGAAAATTTTGAAATTTTTTTTGTAGAAGTAGAAGTAGAGATAGAAGGTACTAATTTACCTATATCTTCACTATAGAGGTCTTCTAGAGAAGATAATATTTGAAGCACTTCTAAGGTTTTATGGATGTTTTCCATCCATTTTTGAATTTATAATTTTTTCTCTAGGTTTTTTTAAGTTTAAGTTTCTAAGGTTACAACTACTTTTAAGAATTGACCTTGTGAGTTAGCCAATTATTCTATCCAGGTTCTTACTAGTTATGCATATGGATTGGATTTTTGAGTTGGAGTAGAGACTGAGCTCTCATTTGGGTTTAGGAGCTTTGCCCTTATTCTTTGATTTCATAGGCATCTTTATGCCTATTTTAAAGAAATTCTCAAGTTAGAAAATTAGAAATAGAGTTTTTATCTCCTCTTATGTACTTAATTTTGAAATCAAGTGTAGAAAGAATGGCTTGGTAGCGTGCAAAAATCTACTTTGATGTAATGTTTTGAACATCTTTTTGTAAAACTTCTTTTGCAAACTTACAATCAATGCGTAAAAGAAATTGTTGATTGAATAAATCACTTTGAAACTTTGTTATGCATATGAAAATGAATAAAATTTCTTTTTTGATGATGGCATAATCGCATTAACAATCATTCCAATGTGCAAATGCAAATTGTATGATTTGCTCCTTTCCCTCTCTAACTTGTTTAAGAATACCTCTATATCCAAGTTCAGAGGCATTATCCTATTTTTGGAAGTAAAGGGTTAAGAAGATGAATGCAAGGGATTTCTTTGATCATGGTTTTAATTTGTTAGACAAAAGTAATATGTTAAGGAGTCCAAGGAACAAGAGTTTTCTTGAGAGATCATAAAGGGGTTTTGCAATGAGATTCATGCTTGAAATGAAACCCAAAATATAATTAAAACTTCTTAAAAATCTTTGGAGTTGGGTTTTTTTAATGATTTTGTTAAGGAATTTATCTGTAAAAAAAGGCTCTTTCAATAGGAGTAATGATTCCCTAAGAAATGTAATGTCCAAGGAATCTTACTCTAATTTTGAATAGAGATATCTTAGATTGAGATATCACAAGTCCATTTTGTTTAATAGTATAGAAAAATGTTTGTGAATCTTTAAAATATTATTCAATAAAGTTTGAAATTATTAAAATATCATTAATAGAAAGAAGACAAAATTTTGAATATGGTTAAAAAATGTCATTCATAATTCTTTGAAACTCTAAAAGGACATTTTTCAAACCTAGTGGCATCACATTCCATTCATATTATCCAAATGGAAGCAATTTTGTATCTATCTTTTGGATCCAAATTTCAAGTCGACTTTGGAAAACATGTAGGCATAATGAAGTTTTTTGTTACAAATTTTTTTTGTTAGAAACAAGATACCTAATCCACTTAAAGGTTTTATTAAGAGTCTTGTAGTTGATGACTAACCTAGGGGTATTCCTTTCAAGTTCAATTGATTTGTTGACATAGAAAGTAGCACATGACCAAGGTGATATAGATTTGAAAATGAATTTTTTGGATTTAAAATCCTAAATTTCTTTCCTACAATAACTTTCTAGTTTTACATTCATTTAAATAAGTTGAGCTTTTGTAAGGATTTGTTTTTCATTAAAATCTACTTCATAGGGTAAATCAACTATGTGTTATTTCCTATTTCATAAAGCATTTGGAAAATCAATACAAAGTTCATTTTGGAGGGTTTCTCTATAAATGGAAATTTTTTGTAAAACTATTGGGTCATATAAATGGTTCTAAATTCTATGAAGAGAAAGATCTTGTTTTCATAAATGGAGTAAGCTTTAATAAGATTCACATTCCTAGTCTTTGGAGCTTCAAGAAAAGGAAAATACAACTTTTGAGATTTTGTTTTGAAAATTATACCATCATAATTGACAACATAAGGAGTGATAAGATTTATGAATGGTTTGATTTGTAATGATTATTTTGGAATTGTTTGTTGCTAAAAGTTTTCATTGGTTTTTCTTGAAAATAGTTTGGAACGATTCCTTATTTTATGTAGTTCAAATATGCACTAGTGTCAAACATGGTTATTGTGTCCAATGTGAAATCATTTGAAAATACCAAAGTGATTTTGATGAAATATTTTCTGGAAGTAACTTGTTCCAAAGCAAAAAGAAAATCATTTGGAACCTTTTCAAGATTTTGAAGATTTTAAGGTTCCTGATTTGATTCAAGATCACTTTTGGGGTTTCTTCTAAATATTTTGAAAGAAGAAGTCAAAGGGTTTAGTTGTCCTTTTGTTGTTCTTGTTTAAGCTCTCTAAGTTTTGTTTTGATGGTCCTGATTTTTGTTTGAAGTTCTTGTATGGTAAGGGCTGATTTTCTAGAATTTTTCTTGGTTAGAATAGTAATGAGATCATAAGGAGGTCTAGAAGTTGATGGAGTAGTATTAAAGGGTTTTGCCTCTTGTTGTTAAAAAGTTTTCAAAAGGTTTTGCTAGGTACTCTCTTTAGAGTTTAGGATCAATAATGTATTTAATAAGTTTTACAAGGGTTTGTTGGTCTTTTATAAAGGTGTTTACTTATTTGGATGCTAGTTTGGATTCTAAAGAAACAAAGATTTGGAGTTCATCAATTTAAAGAGTTTCTTCATATGAGCAATCAAAAAAGTCAAAATTAAAACTTGAAATATTTGGTAGTATGGCTTCTAATTTAAAAACAGTTTTTTGTTTTGGGTGTAGTTTTTGGATTTTTTGTTGAGTTTGCAGTATTAAGAGGTGTGTCCTTTCTTTAGACACTTGAAATAGGTAAGGCTTTTGTAAAAGGGTTTAAAGGTAGATGGCTTTGATATTTAGGCTTGGATGTTTTGGTTTTTCTAGGTTTAAAGTAATAAGTCTGCTTATCTATTTGTTTTTGGGACTTTTTATAAGTGCAGTAAGATTTGGTATTAGCATACTTCTTCTTACTAGGCTAAAAAAGTTTTAGAATTCCTAAGTTGAATTATTGGTAAAAACTTCCGACTTCAAAATGAGAGTATTTTATTTCTCATTTGAGGTGTTTTTGAATATTAGACTCAATTTCTATAAAAAAAGTTCAACCCCAATAAATTTATTATTTGGTATCACAAATTTTAAAATACAATAATTCAATTGAATTATCATTATAAAATACAATAATGTGTTAAAATTAATTATTTTACCTAAATGAGTGAAAATTAAGTAAATTTTGGTTTATTTCATTTTAACATTTAAAAAAGAATTCAATTACATTCATTTATTTAACTATCCAATAACAAACTAAACATTAAAGAAATAATTGAATTACAATTTATTTTATTTTATTTTTGCTATCTTGACATACGAATATGTATTTCTTATTGTCTCTAATATTTGACCACCTTTTAGGTAAAAGAAGGTTATATGCAAAAAAAAAAATTAGTTCTAAATTTTTATAATTTTTTTACATTTTTAATTAAAATTTACATCTTTTAAATTCATTTCAAATTATTTTTTTAATGAAAAATTATTATACTATTACTAATTTTTGTTTAATCAATGTATAATTTTTAATAATTTTGACCATTATTTTGTCTAAAAAAAAGACTAATTTGATACAAATTTAAAAAGTATAAACTTCAAATAAAAATGTAAAATAATTTAAAACATAATTATAAAAATTTGAGAACATTTTTTATATATCCCGTAAAAGAAGTTATATTAAAATATCTTTTTACGTTGAAAAAGCATGTGTATTACAAATATGAGTATGGGTGTTACAAATGTGATGAGATAAATATAAAGAATTAATTTACTTTCAAATTTAATTTATAAATTTAAAAAAATCGAATAATAATAAAAAACTAATAAATATAAATTATATAAATTTATAATAGAAACCGTTTATTGGTAGTAGTTGTCTAATATTATATATTATCGAATGAAACCCTTTTTTTATATTTTTCTCAAATTTTATCAGTTTTAGTATTCAGACTGCTTCGCCGTTTCTCCATGGTTGTCATCTGCGCTCTCCCTTCCACCTATCTCATCCCTTCTAGTTTTTCAGACTCTGTAGTGCCCTTGTTGTTTGTGACTTTTTTTTTCTTGATTTTTATTCTTGTTTCCTCCTTTCGCCTCCCTAAAACCACGATTTTGTACGTCAACTGTGATGGCTCACTGTTAGGTCCCAGAGGCTAAGAGAAAAAATTAGGGGTTGTGGTGAGGAAGGGACAGAGAGATCAAAGGAAATAGAGAGAGAAAGTAATTTGATTTTCTATTAACATTTGTTTCTCAACCAGAGCCTATCCAATTTATAAACATTGCTAATTAGTTTAACAACCATCAGTGGCTGCTTTCATTAATGATTCTATCCCCTAACGATAACAGCTACGACGTTCTAATGGATTCCCATCAACTACAATCAATGGTCACAATTTGTTTGATGAAACAATGTTTGTTAGTTATTGGTAACGAAATATTGCAATTGAAATTCAAAGGGTTACAACAATGCACCAATCTTGGCCAATCTCCCCCACCAAAATGACCCTTGTCCTTAAAAATGAAAATGTGGAAATTGAGTCGCAATGAAAGATCAATCCTCCCACGTGGTGTCAACTGTCCATCTTGTCCCGTCAATGGTAGCTCAGGCATTAGCGGATTCTAGTGTCCCACTGAATGCTTCAACAAGGAAACATGAAAAACTGATTGTCTAGAAAAGCCCGCAAGAAGTTAAAGCTTATAAGCCATGCGACCAATCTTGGTCACAACAAGGAATGGATCGTAATACTAAGAAGTCAATTTGAGATTCTTGTGCAGAGCAACTAATGTTTGTCAATAGGGCTTAAATCATTAAGTACACCCAGTCACCCATAGAGAAAGAACATTTAGTTTTGTTCTTAGATTCACTTAAGGGCAGCTCTGCCCAAGTGAGATGGGGCATATTCATAGAGAGCTTAAAAAGGGGGTGTCAGGATGAGCCTCCCGGTAAGGGGAAAGCTCCGCAGATACAATTAAAACACCATAATAACTCGGTTGGTTTTACTACAATTCTTTAAAATTTGGAAGCACAATTATATTTGGCAAGAGTTGCAACTAACTCGGTCTCCTTTTTTCTTTTTCTTTTTTTTTTCCTTTTTCCTTTTCCCATTTTTGTTCCAGCCGCTGTCCTTTTCTCTCATTTTCCTTTCTCGGCTTCTCGTACCCCAATTCTTTTGTCCCACAAAATCACCCAAAAAGCCACAGAATCTCTCTCTACACAGACCATTTCATTAGTCATTTTCATATTTTCGGACTAAAAAAGGCCTCAATCTTAGTTCTTTGAGGTGATTTCTGGTGTAGAAAGTTAAGACTTGGCTTCAAAAATGGTGTTTTTTACAAGGTTTTGGGATAAGTATGGTAAAGACAAGGGGGTGATAACTGCCGGTGGTGAGACGCCACCGATCTTCGATCGACACACGGAAAGTACCAATGGATAGATCGTCACCTGTTGAATCTACCAGCGCTGGTCTTGAGCGATAATGGTGGCTGAAAGTGGGGCAACAGACAGCGACATCCAACTTTGAACCGACGATCGGCACAACCCTGAGCTCTATTTGGCGCGTGAAGGGTACTGTTGGATTGAGTGGGAGATGGAACACACCAATCGGTGCTGCTGGTTTCGAGTCAGAATGTCACAAGTTAGTGGCATGTACGGAGGCAGTGCGACAGTCAAACTTGGGATGCTTTGTCGGTTTGTGTGCTTATAGGCCTCCTTTCGCTGTACTGTTTTCGCGTGTGTGTAGATCAACTTGCGAGGATTCTGAAGGTGCCTTCATTGTGTTTTTTGGTGGAGGCTAATGGCAACTGGTGGTGACCAACGATGACTTTTTCCAGATAGAATACTTTACTTCGAGTATTTTTTTTTTGCCTATTTGTTTTTTCTTTTTTAACTTTTTGTTGATATTTTCTTTTTTAAAAAATGTTTTCAGTATATACATATATCAACACATAAAAAAAGAAAAAAGAAAGTCTACAAATCTTATCTTTGTTCTGTAGGTGAGGAAGACTAAGAGTCTCAACTCAAGATAAGTGTTTATTTTGACATGATTTTGGTGCTCGTGTGTGTGTGTGCATGTGCGTGTGTGTGGTTATGCATTAGGCTTCTTTGTTTATGAGTATTGTGCCTTTGTTGGTTGATTATTGTCCCTTATGTACTAAGTTAATTAACAGGTACACACTGAATAATCATCAATGGCATAGTATTCATAATTAGATCCTTTACCATTAATACTTGGCTTTGATGTTATTTTACTAGCCAAATTGTGGTTTTGACCTTGATATGAATCATTTTTGTGTGATTGTATCCTTTAAAAGGGAAAAGAAAATTAAAAGAATGCAAAGGTCTCATAATCCTATTATGGGTACCTTTTAATATTATTGACCCAAGAGAGAATCTCCTCCACTTCAATTTTTGTCTGTATATGTTTCTAGTTATTTGATGATGATTTAAGTTATCTTGAATGTTCATGATGATTTATGAGGCACTTAAAATGCCTGCTATCTCTTTTTGTAATGTCTAACTACATTTATTACTTTGGCTCTCTTTACCTAAAAGGATTAATTTGGCCAAAAGAATAATTTTCTTGGCCCCAAAAATTCCTCGTCTAATCAATTGCCTTTCTCCCACGTGATGTCCCAAAAGGACTCTTTTCTAAGGCCCCCTTCTTCTGTAATAAATGCTAAATGCTAACTCCTTTTATAAAGGAATTGACCTGATTATGGTCATTGATTTTTTTATTTTTATTTTTTTGCTTTGGGCTAGACAGTTAGGATTAATTTTTTTTATTGGATTATTTTAATATCTTATGGAACACAAGCCTAAGGTATTCAAGAAAGATATGGACGACACACTCTAAAAAAAAAAAAAAAGAATTGGGAGTGATAAGTTAATTTGAACACCACAAGAAGAAGTATCTCTTAATAAGTTCAACCCTTACTTACTATTTAACTCAAAATTATATGATAAATTATCTAATGTCTCAGAGCTTACAAGGGTGCCTATTTATAGGCTAAGATAGCAATCTTAAAGAGGTATAAATTCCTACTTAGGACAATTCCTTATTTAGGAGGAATTCCTATCTAGGAACAAATTCTTACTCAGAAAATAAACTTCTAATTTAGAGTGACTATTATTACTTAGTTCTAACTCTTTAAGTACTCCAAAGATATTAATAAGGTCTGGACTCTCTTTTAATCTTGAATTTGCACCATTTGAAACTTGGTTAGCCTGAATGTCTTTAATCGACTCATTTAGTACTTCTTTCATCTTTTTTGCTCTAACTCATGTTATTGGGCCTTCTTGAATGTGCAATAAATTTCTTGCATCACTTGAAGACCTTGTGTTATTGGATCTTCTGGACTATACAATGGACCGCTTCTATCCATTGAATCCTTCCACCCATCATCTCTATGGTTCTCATCACATATGCCTTAATCCCATAATATTAGATTTTACATTCATGAGAATTTGACATTTGGAAAAAGTTGGCTCTTAAGGTGATATGATGATATGTTTCTTTCTATCCTAAAAGGTAGTAGATGTTTCTGCACATATCATTAATTTTATCTTCTTTCTAATTTCCTTTATTTTCTTTTGAATAATAGGATCATCAATTGTTTGTTTCAAATGTTTATAAGCAATTTCATTACATAAACAATTTATAAATTTCTCTTTTCTTTTAATCCTCTTTGGGATTAAATCAATTTATCTAAATTTAGGTGTAGAAACAAATTAGTAACTAATAAGTTTTTCATCAATTTCTACATATATTCTTTTCTTAGTAATTTTTTGAATATAATATAACATACGTAGGAAAAGATTTTTCAAAATAACATTTCGAAATAGGTTTTTAACCATGATAAAAAGGAATCGCTAGACAAGTTTCCTAATTGTAAATTGTAGTATGTGATAATTTATATGTAATAACAAATTTGTCTTTATTTGTAGTGTTTTTGAAAAATATTTACTAGGTGTCGATTCTTCATTAATACAATTCATGTTAACCCTTGAATCAATAAATGTCATAACAGATAACATATATTCCTTATCAACAATAATTGTAACCTTAGTATGTCATTTATAAGTAATAACTTTATTAACAAGATTGATGAAATGAAGATCACCAATATCATCTTGTTTTAAAGAAGTTTCTAGAATTTCTCCTTCTTGTTGTTTACATATTATCTTAAGGATAATCATCCTTTCTTTTAAAGATCATAATTTTAACTTAGGTCGCTTAATTTTGGCTTCAAGCTCATATATAGAGGGTTCTTTTATAAAACTAGAAGGATTTTCTTTCATCCTCTAAATTATTATTTTTAAACTATAACTTTCTTTAGGAGTTTTACTAGAACTAGTCATACTACTTTCTTTAGTTAGATGTAAATATTCTTCTAACTTTTGTTTTGATAGTTAGATCTAGAATTTTATCTATAAAATTTAATATCATATTATCTTCTTTACTTAAAATTGATAAGTCATTACTTTTGCACATAGTTTTCTAAAATTAAAATTAGAAGTAAAATATTCTTCTTTAATAAAATCAATTTCTAAATTATCTTGATCAAAATTGCTATTAGATAAGAAAATATTTATTAATGAACTCTTAAAATCCTCATCAATGGATTTTTTTGAATTTTTTGTTTTGTTTTACATTTTTTAGAATATTGTATTATTTTTCTGCATTTATAGCAAACTATTGTGTTCTTCTTTTTTGATTTTCTTTTCTACTTCTTCTCTTTTCTCTCTTAAGGCTTTTTATTAGAAGATCTTGACCCTTTTTAAAAAGGTTTATGCTTTCTCAATTTTGTAGGAAATATTATAAATAGAGAATTCATTTATTCACAAAAATCTTTTAAAACTCTCTTATCTTGAGCTTGTTCATTTTGTAACTACCAATGTAATTTGATTTTATTATAAAATTTAACTCTTTTAGCAACTAATTCTATTACTAACACACCATAAGTGTAATTATTATACCTAATGATTTCAAAATGATAGGCTTTAAGTCTAAGTTTTACTCTTTTACCAAAAATAGTAGGTAACCTTAAAATAAATTTTTCTTTCCAAAATTCATTTTAACCATCTTCTTCTATAAATTTTTTTGAGAAAAATACCTCTATATACCACGTAAAATGAGAAAAACTCATACATCTTAAATTAATAAACTGTTTGCAAGTCTTATTTAATAATAAAATAGTAGTTCTAATAAAGTGATTACTTATAATATATATTAGTATATTAACACAATCAAATAATTATATCCCATCTTTTGTTTGTGTTGTCATAAAGATTTGAGTTTTTGTTTCACTTAATAAATAAAAGTCCCACCAACCTTTAAAGTAGCCTGTAAAATTGCTAGTAATAATTTAGTAATTTAAGGGTCACTATTGCCCTTAATTTTTGACACTGTTACAAACATCATGATGTAATGCAATAGTACTAAAATTTGATGTTTTGTCATGCCATTAAGATTTCATTCAACTAAACTAGTTTTATTATATTGGATATAGTTATAATCAATTTGTTCCTCTAATAAAAGATTTACTAGTGTGAGTATGGTATAGTATAATTTTGTTAGTGTTTTATTAAAGATCATTTTATTTATTTGGTAAGGTTCTTTCAAACATAAAGGTCCTTCCCCTTGTAGTTATTTGTTCATATTAAGAAAAGAAGTAGTATTATGATTACTTCAATTATTACAAAAGTAAAATTTGTGATATCATTGAAAGTTACAATTTATACATTATGGTTATAAAACTTTATTTCAGAACTTTAAATTGTCAACATCTTTACCAAACTGTTGGAATTTTGTGGTAAAATTACATTAGTATTTTTTTTTTTCAAAAATGACAAATACTAAAATGATATCAAATCTAATTAAAATATTTTATCGTTAAAAATATAGTTTAGAAATAAAAAGTGTTAATTAAGTATAATGGAATTGATCTTAAGACTGCAAATTAACATTAAAGCTTACAACTAATATTATATAGAGAGCATATTCTCAGAATGAGTTTTACTCTACTAATGATAATTCATGATGTGTGATGTAATGATAGTTTAAGTTCATTGATGTATTTTTAATATATATTATGTATTTTTTATTATCTTATAATTATGTACATATTACTGTTTATTATTATAAACTATTGTAAAATTATAACCTTGTATGGTTAATTACAAAATTACAAGTGTTTTGTAATATATACAACATAGTGTTTTGAATAAATATAATATAACTATTATAAATTACATTGAATAGTTTATTATATTCTTATATTATAATATAATTACAAAAGATTGTCTATTATTGTTATTTATAGGTAATGATTAATGTAATAAATTCTTAACAGGTAAAGTATGAACATGTTAGAATATTTTTCATTGATAATATTGTAATATTTTTTAATAATATTTTCATTAAAAATTCAATTATAATGTAATCTAATTGATAAAATATATATATACATTATTATGTTAATTAAGGACTATAATTTTAAATTTAGTTTGGATATTGATAGATATATCTAATTTAAATTATAAAATTATGTTTATATATAACGAGTCACTAATCTTTCTACCACATATGAAAAATTTTATCTAAATTTCATAATTACAATAAAGGTTAGGAGAGAGATTGATCACTAGGTGAAGACAAACTTTTAGTCTTATTAATAATTTTGATTTTTACAAATTCAACTATATTATTTATTACATTATTTATATGAAATTATTTAATTTTAATATCCAAAAGATTCATATTTTATGATAATATATTTACTCAAAAATCTTGCATTTACGAGTTTGAGAATCATATCTCTACTTTTTATTCTTTTTTTCTTGATCAAGTCACTTCTTAAATGTTGTAGAAGTACCATTAAAACTTAAGGATATAGATAAAGTGTAAAAGATGGGACAAAATTGTTTGTCCCAAAATTGTTATTATAACCTATCACTTAATTGTTTATCCTATCACCTATCACTTATTTAAAACTTTGTTATTATCTATTCACATCATCATTTGGGACAAAATTGAAAAGCAATAATTGAACTATTTATCATTATTCTTGATTCTCCTTGCTTTAACCTAATGAACTTTGATTGTTATTATTATTATTTTAATTTCTTTGTTTGGGTTTTAGGTTTTGGATTTTGCTTCTGTATCTTCTTAATGCAATTATCTTGTTGGAGTTGGGCATCTTGTCTTTTTGTATTATGTTTCTAGGTTAATTATATTTAGATTAATTAGTTCATTGTTACAAAGAATTTTCTTCTTCTCAAGGGTTTGTTCACAACCATGAAAAACATTTTATATAGTTTCCCTACTTGATTGAACTCCTACAAATCTTGGAGAAAACAAATTGACACAAATTTTTTGAGCCAACTTCTTAGTAATTGTTTTAATTCCTCTTGTCATTATTTTATTAACAAACCATTCCTTTGTTTGAAACTAAAATCTAGTTTAACCTCATATGATAAAAGAGCTACAATTAGTAATGTTAACTCCCCAATTACATTTTCATTGGTTGTTTTCATATAGCAACAAATATTTCTTTGTTCATATTAACTGAAGAAAAATAATAAAAACTTGAGAGTTTGTTTAATTGCAGAAAAATAATCAGTTTATGAAAAATATTTTTTGAGTAAAACTTTTTTTTGATAAAAAAGAGTTATTTTATGTTCTTTGGCTATAAGTTGGAAAAATAACTTTTTTTTAATTTTTAGTTCATATATAAGATAAATGAGAGATATTAAATGATAATAACTTTTATGATAATCTAAATAATAAACTTTCATAAAGTTATTGACTTCTCTTTCTCTCTCTCACTCAATCTCTTGTTTTTTTCTTTGTTTTGGTGGGCTCCACTGTTGGCAAAAGTACAGAAAAATTTATTAATGGAAGCATAAAAAAAAAGAGTATAAAAAAAGATATTAATTTAAAACATGCAAATAAACTGTCCTTAAAAATAAAATTAGTTGTTACAACAATAAAACTACTACTCGTAATTACCAGCATGGGATAAGAGCATTTTACCTTCATCAAGCATAGAATAGCTAGTATCTCTACATGGGTCACATTGGATCTCCCATGTTAAACCTAAATTTGGGTCATTCACATATGTATGAACCCTTTATATTTTTTTTTCTTTTACAAATATAAGACAAATATTATTTTATAAATATATGAAATATAACTTTCATTTTTAATATAGGATAAAATTTTTTAAAATACTCATATTTTTAACATTCTTTCATATATTTTAAAAGACTAAATTTTATTACGTTTTAGTAAGAATATAATATATGATCATTAGTACCTTTTGAAGTATGAATCAAAGATTAGGATATATAACCTACAATATCATAAGCATGGTGAATTAAGAATCTTTATAAAACATAATTTCTTAACAAATATCAATGAACTTACCTTTATATTATATTCTGAGATAGTATTGTTTGATGCAATTGAGTGGTATCACTCTACTCTCATATAAATGAATCTATTGAGTGTGCACCTCAATAATACACCACCCATAAAGACTATAAAATTCATTAAGAATATAATTTAACTTCAAACATTAAAATTTTTGTACCATCTACATTATAAGAAGGAAATTTACAATTTTTACAATACATATAAGGTTAATCAGTAACTTGTTATTATACATATGAGTTTATTTCAAAGAATCTCTTATCACATAAGTTAGGTTCCCATCACTTTTAACCATTCACTATAGGTGTTAGTTTTATTCTCCTCAATGTATTTTCCATTAGGTTTTTACCTAGTAATTTAGTCATAGAATTAGTCAAGTGTATCCCTAACCTTACAAAGTTAAATAATATTACTCTACTATTTAGCAACTACTCTATTGATTTGTATCTCAAACAAATATGTTTATTTTTCCAATTATATAACTTGCTCTTTATGTAAACAATAATAGCTTGGCTATCACAATGCATTGACACTAATGATATCAATTTTGCACATAATGGAATATCTATCAAGAAATTCTTCAACCAATTCACCTTCACACTAACCATCTCCCATGATATTAACTCAGATTCTATGGTGGACTAGACAATAATTATTTGATCAACAAATTTCTAAGCCATTACTCAACTTCTAAGGGTAAATGTATACCCACTTATGGATTTTATCTCATATAAATTAAAGATCCAGTTAGTATCATTATACCCTTTTAGTATAGTAAAAAAATCCACCATAAAATATACTATAGTTCGTGGTATGTCTTAAATATTTCAAAATTCTTGTCAAATCATTTCAATGATTGTGGTTTAAATTATATGTATATTTATTCATTTTACACATAGTATAAGCAATGTCATGATGTGTATAATTCATTAAATGTATTAAATTACCAATAATTTGTGCATACCTAAAATGAGATACAAGTTTATTAGTATTTTTCAATAATTTTATACATGCATCATAAGGAGAGAAGACAAGTGACATCAAAATATTCAAATTTCTTAAGAATTTTCTCTATTTAATGTTCTTGTGATAGAAAAATACCAGCATAAACTCCAATGTTCCTTACCTTTAGAATAAAATGTGCTTCTCCTACGTCTTTTATGTCAACACATGATACAAGCAATGTTTTGGTAGTGGCTATCTATTCCAAATTAGAGGTACATATGAACATGTTTTCAACATACAAGTATATGATAACACAATTACCATTTTTGACTTTTGTATAAACACATTTATCAACACTAATAATTGAAAAACTATTAGAGGTAAAACTATTATCAAACTTTTCATGTCATTGTTTAGGTGTTTATTTCAACCCATATAAAATTTAACAAGCCTATAAATTGTTTTTTTTTTAGTCAAGAACTAGACAACTTTCGAGTTGTAACATGTAAATTTCTTCATTTTGATCACCATATAGAAATACAGTCTTAACATCCATTCAATGAACAAAAAGATTATAAATAGATAATAATGCACTCAATACTCTAATAAATGCAATCATAGTACTAAGAGTAAAAGTATCAAAGTAATCAATATTCTTCTTTTATGTATACTTTTTTACTACAAGTTTGACTTTATATTTGTCAATATATACATATGATCTATATTTCTTTTTAAAAATCCATTTGAACCCTATGGGTTTTGCACATGTAGGTAGATCTACAAGTTCTTATGTGTCATTTTATTTTGAAGAATCAATCTTACTTTATATAACTTCTAACCATAAATTGGCATCATTAGAGAATACCATTTTAGTATATATCAAGGAATCATTATTTACAACAATAGTGTAAAAGTTATCCTCAAATGTCTTTTCTTTTCTTTGTCTCTTACTTCTACTTAATTCTAGTTTAGAAAGAGTACTACTAGACACTTATTCTAACTTAACTACAAATACAAGTGATGGTACTAGATCCTTCTTCATTGTAAATATATGCTTAAATAATTTTGCATTCTTAATCTCATTATTAATGTTAGATTCAAGAATATCACTTTTAATAACAAAAAAATGATATGCAACATTATATTTTACATAATCAATAAATATGTCATTTGAAATTTTAGAACTTATTTTCCTTTTCTTTGATTTAGGCAAACAAACTTTTATGAAATACCCTTACACTTGCAAATAATTCAAATTAGGATACTATCCCTTTCATAGTTCTTTTAGAGTTTAACTAGTTTTTTTGTAAGGAATTTTATTTTGCAAATAATATATAGAAAATATTTTCTTTCCCTATAACTTATTAAGTGCCTCTAAACTAACTACTATGATATTTAGTATATCATTCTAAATTCTAATCTTTCTTTATAATAGTTCATTTGATTCAGGTGAATAAGAGGATGTGATTTCATGTATAATACCATTATTTTCACAAAAATATGACAACCATGAACTATACTTTCCTCCTTTATTTGACCTAAGTGTATTGATTTTCTTATTTAATTAGTTTTTCTATTTCACTTTTATATTTGATAAATATGTCACTTACCTTATCCTTTTCTCTTAGCAAAAAGATTTGGTACATTTAGAATAATCATATAAAAAGGTCACATAGTAACGTTTACCTCCTCTAACTATGGTATTTTTTAAATCACTCAAATCTGAATGCACTAAACTAAGAAGTTTAGTTTCTTTATGAATTGATTTGCAACTCACCTTGACTGATTTGGCCTTAACACATACCTTACACTTACTCACATCTTCATTTAAATTCTTGATCAAACCACCAATCATAGAAAATCAACAATATAAGAAAAAGAATTAGACATATTTATATTATTGATAACATCAAGTATATTCGAACTGAAAAGTATCATATTACAGTAACCCTTTCCTACAAAGACATCATTTTTAGTCATGACAACTTTGTCAGACTCAAATGAGACTTTTACTATAACTTTTCCTAATATGGACACAAAAACCAAACCAATGCTAATATTTGGAATATGAAATACATCATTCAAAAACAATATCTTTCTAGATGTGAACTTACTAAAGATTTTGCCCTTACTAAAAATAGGTGTTGTTCTTGAGTTGTCCATAAAGACATTTTTTTCTTCATCTCCTACTAGTGTCTAAAAGATAAATGCACTTCTATCCCCATAAATGTGCCTTATAACACTAGAATCTATTACCCACTATTTTGAATTGATGATAATGTTAACTTGGAAAATGATGGTAACAATAATATATACTTCCACCAAATTGACATTTGGTTTGGCAAGTATATTATTTCTTTTCTTATACTTGCATTAAAGGGTATGATATCCTAGTTTTTTGCACACATAGCAAACACCTCTTTTATTAAAGGATAAATTATTGGTCTTAAGTTATCATACTTTTGAGACTTATTATCATACCTTTTTTATACTATGATGTCTTTTATCTCTTTTCTTTTATTCCACCACATTTTCTTTCATGTCATCTTCTTAGCTTTTACTCTCTTGTTCAAATTTTGTTTTTGTCTTCAATCAGGATATAACAATTATATACTCTAATAACATGTGTTTCTTTTTTAAATTTGAGTTGCTAATTTAGTAATTTTAAANGATAGTGATGATGACTATATTTTCTTTTGTCTCCTTTCCTTTATTCCACCATATTTATCTCTCATGTCATCTTCTTAGCTTTTACTTCTCTCGTTCAAATTTTGTTTTGTCTTCAATCAAATATGAACAACTATATACTCCATAACATGTGTTTCTTTTTATATTGTGAGTTGCTAGTTGTAGTAATTTTAAAATTGTGAAAACTTTTCAATGAACAAACTTGCCCTTTTGATACTTAATGTTCTCATTCTTCCAGTCATCCAGTAACTTATGATATTCATTGATTTGGTCCTAAACACTCCTTCCGTCGAGCATTTGAAAATGCAAATGGTTAGTAATAAACTTTTGTGTACCAACATCCTCCACTATGTATTTTGTGTTCATTTTCTCCCATGTTTCTATTACTTCTTTTAAAGAACAATAGACATAAAAAAGTACACTAGATAATGTGCTGAAAATAATGTAACAACAAACTTTATTAACTTGTTTCAAAATAAGAAACATTTTATCATAATTCTCAAAACAAAACTTTGATTTAGGTTCAAAAAAAGCCAAAGCAAAACTTATAATATCTAAAGCTGAAAAAACACATTCATAATAGTAATTAAAGTAAGAGCCATTAAAACTTCCAATTTTGGAGATGTTTGGCAAGAACTTAGGTGCAAGTGAAATTAACTGAATCCAAAAAGGAATAAAAACAATTTGATTAGTAGTAGAAGCAAATTGACTTGTATTTACCTCCATAATTGTAAAACAAAAATTATCCTTAAAACTATTAGTAAAAATGCAAAAAAATTTATAAATAGATGCAAAAAGATAAAGTTGCAAAAAGAGATATCAACTTAAAGTATCCAATTGTACTGTCCTTAAAAATAATTTTGCCCCCATAAGCGTGTTATCACAATATAGCAGATTACGATGACTATCTTTATAAGATATGATAAATTTTTTCAATAGTGTACACTCCATAAGTAAGGTAACAAAACAACACTTTACTTGTTAAACCTAATAATTTTCAGTAATCACAATATAAGAAAAATAAAAAAATACTAATCTACTCTTTCAGAAGAAAGAAGAAATTCTTTTTATATTACTTATTGTTTTATATCTCATAAAAATGAATATTATAAATAAAAATAATAACTAACAGTTATACTTAGTGATTTTGTTGTTGGAACAATTTCTAACAATCAAAAATAGTTTACTAACAAAACTAAAATAACTGAAAATATTTTGGATTAGAAGTGGACCAATTAAAACTCATTCACTATGTTAGATGACATT
Organism: Bruguiera gymnorhiza; assembly: GCA_020883675.1. NCBI lineage: Eukaryota > Viridiplantae > Streptophyta > Magnoliopsida > Malpighiales > Rhizophoraceae > Bruguiera > Bruguiera gymnorhiza. The sequence continues at coordinate 140,588 of JAIRCJ010000180.1, forward strand.
GGCCTTCTATATCATACCTAAATTTAAATCATTCACATATATGCAAACTTTTTTTTTATTATTTTTTTTATATAAATATTATTTTATAAACATATAAAATAAAATTTTAATTTTTAATATAAAATAAAAAATATTTTAAAATACCCTTAACATCAGCTTATAATGTAGAGTTCACTTTTTACTCATTGTTATGGTGCACAAATGCAAAGAAGTAGAAATGCAAAGTGTCAACAAACTGGACAAAAAATCAGCTTCCTTATCGTATCATGTAACAAAACCAGGGCAGATGTGTGTTTCAAGCATCCTTCTCAGAAAAATGAGAGGGTATATCCATTCAAAACCAAGTCTTGGACGCCTAATTATCTTCTTTTTCAAAGAAAGATCAGAAACATCAAAAGTGCATCAAAGCTTACAGCAAACATCACAGGTCCTAGGATAAAATCCCCGATTTGTTATGCCTAAACTCAAAGTTGTTACTTGAAGGTAGCATCAGTCACTCTTTCAATCTTAACAGCATCATTAAAAAACAGAACAGACACTAGTTCCACTTCCTAGTTAGAAGCATCCGTCAAGAACATAAAATAGACCAGATCTCGGATGCAGTAACAGGCCACCGTAGCAATCGAACTTATCCACCCGAAGATATAGCCAAGGACCACAGCCAGGAAACCCAGCACTCCAGGAGACAAAGCATCAGAAACCAATAGACTATATCAGAACCAGGAAGTATAAAAGCCAAAATTAGCCACATGTACACGCTTTCCAGCAGAAAGTTCCCAACATCAGATTAGACATATGCCTCTGAGATGGAATACCTGACAGATTAGCACCAAAATTCCCCCTGAACATTCAGATAGGGTTCCAGAAAAAAAAAAAAATACATATATATATATATAATAAGAAAGAATATGGAAAGGTGGATAACAGAAAACCAGAACAATTGTATATATATATAAAAATAAAATAAAAAAATAAAAAAGAAAGCAAGAAAAAATGCAGCGCCCTGAAACAATGAACCGAGACCTCACTTCCTCCAATAAGTCCCATTGCAGCTCGCTCAGCTCAGAAGGCGTATTATAACCAAGGCTATCGTATTCTTCGACCTACTCAACCCGTTTTAGCTAAGGAGTCAGCAAACGAATTAGCTTCCCTTGGTCTGAACCTGAACACTACCTCTCCACATCTTCTCCTCCTCATGACATCTAATGTCTGTAAATACTCCGAGGGCTCTTGTCAGATAGATTGAGTCAAGAAACAGCTTCCAACAACATCAATTTATTACCTTTGAACCCCACTCCAAAAAGCCACCAGCCTCCTTATTGCTTCTAACTCTGCCCCGGCAGATCGTTCAGAGTCTAGGAAGTAACGTTAAACGGGTTACTGACACACAAAGGAAGGATGGGCAGAGCAAGTTTTGTGTTGAACGGCGAAACAAAAAGAGTGCTTAACTGCGACGGCGATGGAGGAGCCGACGACTGGCAACGTGAGGTAGCAGGCCGGCTAGGCCGACCATCGGGCGTTCACTTAATTTTTTTTTTATTCTTTTATATTTTATTTTTTTGCAGGGTAATATCTCCGTGTCTTTCTCGAATCTATCTCCCATGAAATTTTCAATTTACTCTCTAAAACCTCTATACTTTTCAATTTTGACAACTAAGACTGTCCTCAAGTTTTCATTAATTTCCTCTTCATGAAGTTTGTATATGCTGACTTTTCAGCCACAATTGTAATCCTCCCTTTTCGACGACATTGTTTATTACTAATTAATAATCAAACAAAATAGAAATTTATCACTATTGTAATGTAGCTCTAAAATTTGGTAAAAGTAGTATTCTAGTGTCATGATATGTTGTTGATAATAGTGATAAATTTATGCTTTTGTGTAATTATTAATAAGTAATGTTAATGTGAAAAAAGAATGACTAAAAGAAGTTTAAAAAAATAAAAAATATCTCTAAAATAACTTTATTTTTACTAATATTAATTAAAAAAATAAATAAAATTTTAATTTTTAATTTGTTTTGTTTCCATATTTATTTTATTTTATTTTATATTTTTTCTTAATCTATGCCAGGAAGAAATTCCTTTAGAGGCATAGGATTATTCATCGCTCCTTGAAGAACTTAAGAGGGTTGATTCCAATGTTTTGTTCTTCGTTAACCTTCTTAACTTTATAGCTTCGAATTAAGCAGATTATCCGTGGGAGAGTCGTGCATGGACATGGGTGCCCAAAGTTCAGGCTAGTATAGTTATCATATACAGGACTAACATTGTTGTGTATTTTTCATTTTTAATAATCAATCACTACCAACAATTTGAGCCTTAGTTATGAGAACTACCAGTCCGACAACTCCATGACCAGTAGTCCATGTGATAAAATAATAGACTATCGTCTCTTCTTTATGTTCAAACAGAGAGAGAAGACCGTCTCCAGGGGAGACGCTTTCAGTGGCCTCAATCCCAGATAAGAAGATGCAAGTTCATGGATTTGATTTGGTTCTCCAAATTCCAAAACAGAAACAAGAAGTCAAGGGTACTAAAAGCCGCCAGCTACGCTGCTCGTTTTGGGGAACAAAGTTCAAAATTCTGGCGTCAACGGACTTAATTGAAAAAAAAAAACAAAAGAAAATGGTAGTGTAAAAACTTCAGCTTCAGAGTACATGAACAATTATTATATCGTTATGTTTCTTTCATATATATATATACATGAGATGGGGAATTGTTCGGAAGCCAAAACAGGACAAACTCCACTTTCCACCATCATCCTTCACACACATTGACCAAAAACTTCTCCCCAAGGATGAGAGAAAATAAAGATGATTGGAGAGAGAGAAGGTGAAAGAGTTAGTTTGACTGATCTTTGTCAATGTCTTTGGAGAGACATGCACCTGCTACAGTGTGTGAGCGCGCACAGAGTTTCTAAGATTCCTGCGCTGACAATGTTATATGGAGCTAGAAGTCAGCATCAAGGATTCTTCAACAGATTAACATCAATATTTATAGCTACAACATCATCTAATAAAACATCTTCACCGGCAAACAAAACTTGATGAAAAGAAAACTCATGCGACCATGCATGACCCATCAAACCTGCATTGTACACCATCATTTAGCTCCTACTCCTGCCATGTTTTTCCATTCAAAATCTAAATTCCTCCAAGGAAAAAGTTCCCGAATTCTAGAAGGGTAATTAAGATCTTGGGAAGCCATACGACCGGAGGACTGGTAGCCTGACATCCGTTCAAGCCACACATAGCCAATCTCAAATTTCATTCACACTCTCCTTCATCTGTGCAATCAGTGCTAGGCAGATTGCACCAAGGAGCTTTGCTCAAGCTCAAGTATCAGTGGTACTTCAGTCGTTTCCAAAGCTGAAGGGAGTTAAGATCAATCCCCCCAGTTGGAGCCAACTAACCGGTGAAAAATAAAATTCAGCAGGTTACTCTCACTATAGGGCACAATCAATGCTACACCTCATCTAAGTTACTCCTATGCAACACACAATAGGCTACTGCCAATACTTTTTACCATGTTGCCAACTAGTTGTTGAACTATTTCAACAGTTCAACCTAAAAAAAATAAAAACAAGTAATTGAAAATTTTCTATAGTTTGTCTGTAACGTAGCATTCTGAATGATATAAGATCGATCTGTAGAAGGAAAGGTACTGGAATCATCATGGACAAATTAAGAACTAGCAAAAAATGATGATCTAGTTGCCATTTCCTGAAGCAAAGTTATAAACCACTATATCTGAATCTCAGTAGTTGGAGCCAAGCTGGAATCTCCACTGACATTATTGAATGCTCCAAACTAGCAAACATGCTCATCTGTTGACAATTAAAATATAAACGGAGCATAAAAATTGTATGTATGCCAAAGTGAACATCATATGTTGTAGAAGTAGCTAAATCTAAAAATTTCACATTTAAAATTTGAACACATGAAGGCAGCCAATCTGAAGTGTAGAAAATGACAGACTAGAATCTGAAAATTGGTTAAGAAACACAACCAGACCATGTAAAATTATGTTTGAACAACATTCTCATCTTTGCAGATAATTGGCTCATATTTCCTCCAAAGCTGATTCTTACTTACTCCAGTTAGATAACAAAAGGCACAAATTTGTTTGAAGTGGTCTGCAATAATATCGTGGAATAAAATACCTGAAATCAGGAAAAAATGGGCATAATTAGCAACAAGGGATCACAAATTGGTCAAACACTGTATCTATGATTACTACATAAACAAACAATACCTAGAATTATCATACATGAGGCTCTGCACAAACAAAGCCCAGAAAAATCAATTACACTATCAAGTTCTCCCTGCAGAATCAAGATGCTCCATCTGTTCAGTAAGATTCTTAACATTCCTTATGCTCCACCAAAATCTCCAATGATCACCAGGTTTGATTTCATTTTTCCTGCCATCAGCATCCTTTCTCTCAGACTGAACTTCCTGATTGTCAGTAGAACCAGATTCTCAGTCAAAAACTGTTCCCAGAATACGTCATTGACCCCAGTAGCTGCAGTAGGAGCAGCACCAGCTGGTTGCTCCCTTGCAGGAACAGGCTCTGTAGGAAGAAGTGCAGCAGGCTCAGAATTCATGTCAATACCAGGGGATTTGGGCCAGACATCAATGTTAAGCTGTACACATGATATGGCTGGGCTTTCTGCACAACTCGTCGATTCATCCAACTCCATGGTGGAATTATGTTCTGTGTGTGTTTCACCAACCTCCATGACCAAACTATTCTCCCAAAATGTCACGGATGACTCCAACTGCTCAAAAAGCTCCATGTTTGATGCCACAGCAGAATTACTGCCCACATTTTCTACAGATAGAGCTTGGGATGTTGCCCTTTGATTCTCATCTATGCTTCCATCGTCCCAGGCAATTCTAGGCAGTCTTCTCTTTCTGTCATGACCCTCTAATTGTGGCGCAAGATTTAATGCAAGCCCCGGTTTTTGCAAGGCACGTGCTACAAAAGACACCATATTTTGCTGTTGTTGCTCCATTTGTTGCAGTCTGTCATTCAAACCCTGCATTTGAATCTCAAGTCCTCTTTGTTCCTGTTCATGCCCCTGTAACTCTGAAATAAGCACTTCTTTATCATTTTTAAGCCTCTCTATGTCATCCTTGTATCTCTGCCTTTCAGAATCAGTTAAAGGAGTAGACCCCTGCCCCTGAAGATTCTGGGTAGAATGGCTGTGAACTGGCTTTCACCTGTGTATGTTCCTCAATAAGTGCAGTTCGCCTCTTATAAAATCCTCATTCGCAAATTCCCATTGTTCTGGATCAACTTTTCTGAAACCCTATTGAATACCATAACATTCAATTCAACCCATCCAGCAAAATAGGAAAGAAGGGTGCACAAGCAGAAGCATATAAACATACAAAACAAACTACAAAAATATAGAGAGAAGACAACGTACTTACATATGTATTAAGCTGCCTGATGAAGCTTGAGAAATTATTGTGTTTAAAGTATCTTGGGAGCAAATCCCTTGCCAAATCTGGAGGATTCAATACAATGAAGCTTTTAGTGCTTGGACTCCATGAAACAATTGAATCTGTGGAAGGATCATCTACCATCTCATAAGTTTTCATGAGGAAAGGAGGTAACGAATTGGAACAGCCCTGAGATTCATCCATCCTAAATTCTAAATACCCAATCAGAAGAACACCATTAACTGGTCGTCCAAATCTTAATGGTCAACGCTTGTAGACGACGAAAAAAAAAAAAAAAAAACCAACCTCCCTCAAGACAAAAACTTTTTTAGTCTGCACGAGAATTCCAACAATCTATGAACTCGTAAACTACCCAATTCACAAACCCTTAAATTCACACTCGAAACTTTACCAATTCAATTTAAATTCCCAACAATCTATAAAAAACCCTTTTGTACTTGGGAAATTCCCAGTAAAACCAGCAGCTCTATTGGGCTGTTCTAGAACTGAATTCCCCAAGGATCAATCAACCCTCCCCCAAATCCCCTCCGCCCCCAAAAAAAACAATTCAAAAACCCAAAATTCTCATCCCAAATTCCAAAAGAATTCAATGAAGCAGAACCCTTTTATTACTTTATCAGGCGTAAATATCAATACCCAGAAATCAAATTATCCTCCAAGCTTCAAAGGAACAGAGAATCACATGAAATATATATTACAAAACACCAAAAAAGGCCCAATTTTCCTCGTCTCAATCTAAATCCCTCTTCCGCACAAAAAAGGGAAAAAAACGAAAAGGAAAAAGCCCAAGTTTCTATTAATCCCAAAAGCAACAGGCGAACGTCTCTCGTACTTATGGCTAAAGAAACAAAGGGTGAAATTCCTGATTTTAGTAAACAATCAAAAACGTTACAATTTTGCACAAAAGTAGTAAACTTGGAAAGGAAGCAACGATAAAATTGGCAACCCAATATAATGATTACTTTTTTCATTTTTGTCAACTCAAGCTGCAAACGAATGGTAGCGGAGACCTGCAGGAACCTCCGAGTCTATTGATATCAAACGAGAGTTGAGAGAGACAAATAGGAACCCAAACGTGTCGTTTCATTGTCGATTTTGTTATGCATTTGGGGATTCTCTTCCTTTAACAGCGTTGGAGAATTTGTTGCTGTTCTGTACTAATCCCCCGTTAAAAATAATTATTTATTTATTGACCTATTTATTACTTTCTTATAAACTTTTTTTTCAATGTCTTCGTTTGTTTTTGCACAAAGAGGATTTGTTATATATCTATTATTAATATTAAATTTATATTTAAAAATATTTTAAAAAAATAAAAAATATTGAAAATTAATTTTTATTTTTTAAAAAATTATTTTAATTATAAATATTTATATTATATAAATTTTAAATATATGTAAAAAATTATTAATAAAATAAATAAATAAATAAATAATATATTTAATTATAATTAAATAAATTAAATAAGTATTAAAATTTTAATTTTATTAAAATATTAAAAAAATAAAAATTAAATATTAAAAGTCTATTTGATTATATTGAAATAATAATATAATAATTGAAATATTGATTTTAATTTTATTATTATATGTATTTATAAAATTTTTTGTATAAATGTGTAATATTTTAATTTTTATTTTAAATTAAAATTTGATGTGTTTTGAAGTTTATTTTAATAAATTAACACACTAAGTAATTATTTATAAAATAATCTTGTTCATAATAAAAGGTAATTGTTATTGAAGAAAATTTAAAGAAGTAGACAAGGGTAACAAACAATATTAAATTATAGCAAATAGTAAAATTAAAACATCTACAATAAAAATTAATAGTAAAACATATGACAATATAGTTAAACAAGTTCGAAGTAATTTGCTTTCAATTAGATAATTGAATTTATTAATTATCTCTCTTATATTAATTAAATGTACTTTTGTGTAGCGCATGTAACATTATGAGTTGTTGTGGGTAGATAAATGTTTATTTAACTTTATAGATTTTGACTTTCTAACTTTCTTAATTAAATGATTTAGATAGATGCTTATTTAAGTATGAAAAAAATAATTTGGCTAAATTTTGAGGAACCACATGGAGCGACAAATATAAAATAACCAATCAATCTTTTTTTTTCTTTCAAGTAATGAGTTAGTATTGTTAAAAAATTTTGTACTTCCTTAACCTACAATCACCTACTAATCATCTTTAATTATATTGTTCCTTTACTTTTATTATTTGTTAAAGTTATGGTCAAGATCCAATTATATTAATTTCCTTTACTTTAAAATATATATGTGACAGGAATAATATAATAAATGTCAACTAATTTATTCATTTCAAACTAAAAGGTACGAATAAATTTTATTTATAAGTTAATTATATTTAATTATATTAATTATCTAAAGTTATGTCAATATTTGTTTTAAAATTAATAAATATAAAAACTAACTTATTAAGAAATCAAAAAAAAGAAAAAGAAATTTTGACTATATTAACAATTAATTTTAGCTGAAATTTTTTATATTAGTCAATTCATAATTTCAAATTTAAGTGGAGGCAAAGAGGAAAAAAAAATTGAGTGAAGGAAAAATGTTTAGTACCAGATAAATTACATCCCAATTATTTATTTGCCCTCATCCACTTCTAAGTTGTTCTACTGTTAATTATGGATTGACATAAGGGATGCTTAAATGCTACTTTCTGCCTTCCACAAATAGTCTCTCCTCTCTGGACTGGCCCACCTCAAAGATTGTTGAAACTAAATGTTGATGAGTTTATTTTTAAGGAACTATGCATCCTTGGTGTTAGGGTTTTGATTCAAGACCATTTAGGTATTGCTCTTATTGCTATCTCCTATATGTTTTCTTTAATTTCTTCTCTAGCAATTATATAAGTAGTAAGCTTACGAGTAATGATGCACTGGGTATTGGACAAGAGTTTCTTCTCTCTTTTGGTTGAAAGTGACTCTTTATCAGTGATAAATGTGTTAATTATGCAACTTTTGACTTTTCAGAAATTGGAGCATTATTAGTCGATTGAGTAACAATTCAACTGCTCTTTTGATCTTTCAAATTGAGGCATGTTAAATGGGGGGAAATATGGTTGCTCATGGGCTTACTAAATAGGCTTTTAATGATCATGATTTAAAGGGTATTTGTTTTAGTTATTGGATGTTGTTGTCACCATTAAAATTGAATCAACAAGGTCTTAATATGTGATAATATTTTTGAATTTGTTATTGAGGTTACTGTTTGCCTTAAATAGAAGTTGATTAAAAAAGTAAATTTAGATTACTTTTTGAAAAAAATAACAACTAATGATATATATTTTTTTACTAAATTACCTTTGATAATTATTAACTCTCTTTTCATAAAATTTTTTGCAACTCTTTTATCGAACTCATGGTATCCCGTCTTCTTTAGAACCTTTGGCACCAAATACATCAGGGTCCCACACTACATGTGAGGAAGTCCCTTGTTGCATAGCTACTCGGTGAGGCTGAAAAGTTGAAATGGGAGACTTTGAGATCTTTGTTCTAATTTTAATGAACTTCATTACCTTGCATGCAAGTAAATGTGGTGGAGTTGTGGGGGTTTCTAGATTTGTTAATTAGGGAGACTTGCTTAGCAAAGTTATGGAAGAGGAGGAGACCAGGAGACCAAATGTTGTTTAATAAACTATTGGAGCACCTAGTATAAAGTTTTTAAGGCATGAAAAGGAGCATATAAAATAAGAATAACGATATTAGTATGCAATTTAACATTTAATAACTAATAATACCAAAAAAAACTTTCGTTTATGAAAGTCTCTTCTTACTATCTTGCAAGTGTTTGTTTCTCGTTTATGCGTGAGATTCTACTTTAGTTGTTAAAGTTCTTCTCTTGACTCCAATTCATGTTTGGGGAGAACCAAGATCCTATGTCTTTGATGAGGAGGAGGAGGCAATCGAAATTTAAGCTAATGACAGTGATGGAAACAACAAAACCCCATCAGGCCATTGGTTCATTGGTTGTCTTTGGACCGAGAAGTCATTCAATGACAAAGATTTTCTCAATAGAGTGAAGAAGATGTGGAAGCCAAAAATGATTATGGAAGTTATGGGTTTGGATTGGCACTTTGTGTTAAAGAATGCTCCTTGGGTTTTTGAAAGAGATAGCAGAGGATGGTGGCTTCTCTGCTCTGGGTTTTTCCGAAGGCAGCCTTTCTCTGCAATCGCGTGGTCTTCTGAGCTCCGCCGTGCGCCCTCATCGCCGGCAAACAAGAGTGGAGATCCATCCTGCTCTCCAGAGTCCAAGTCCCTCCTCTCCTACGGGTTGCGATCTCATTTCCCCTTTCCCTTTGCTTTTCTTCTCCAAGGATCGAACTCCCACCACGGTTGTTTTTATTTTTTATTTCTGTGTTTTCTTGCTCTCTTTGTTTTTTCTTTTTTTTTTTTTAAATTTCTAGCCGCAAGCCCTCCAACTGCGCAATAGTCCAGCGGCTTCTGGGTTCAGCCCCAGTCAAGATTGAGCCCTTCTAATCTTCTATTCTATTTCTCCTTCCTCTCCTTCTTATTCTTTTATCACCAAATAGGATAAAACACCGAGGTTCTTTGAGTGTTGAAATGTTTTTTCAGATTTGTTTCGTCATTTCAGGTGCATCTATGTTGTACAAAAGCTTAGCAAGGGGACAAAGACAAATTACAAAACTTACCCGAAGTTGCAGGTTGGAGACCGTTCAGGTCAGAGCTTAGTAGGGAGCCTTATTTATAATTCTTATGGATAACTCTTAGATGGTATATTCCAACATCGTCAGGGCTGTTTTGTTAAATATAAATATCCAAGACATACAAAAAGGAAAAATGCATGGAAAACAACATCTAAACTAGACACAGAGCTGCGAAGCTCTGTACTTGGACAGCAGAGGAAGATTGCCCATAATAAAATAATAATACCTCTTAATGCATTCTTCCACAGAATGATAATCTCTTCTACAATACATTTGTATTTTTTATAGACTTTCTGGAAATGCTATTGTTTATGAGAATCGCTACTCGGTCATTCAATGGATCCTTTCTGGCACTAAGCAAATAGAATTCCTTTAAAATTTTGCTCATATTGTCAAAATCTGAAGATAGAAATATTATTGTTTTATCTTTTTACTCTGTTATTTTTCTTTTGTCTTCCTTGTATTTCCTTTTCTCATTTCTTTTCCTCACAAGATCCCTCAGTATTGAGTGTGATCAGTGCTTCGCATCCCTCCCATCATCTTCAAAAGACACGTTCTGCTAAACTACCAACCCAACCACAGCTTGGATTGCTTTCCTCGCTATATGTAGAAAATTGTTTGAATGCATCATGGAGGGAACCTATATTGAGTTGTGTCAGATAAGTCTCTTTTTTCTGAATGACTATTTGCCTTTTTGTTCTTTTTTGTTCTCTTGTATGGCAGTATCTTCTCAACCAGTGTCAGCAAGCTTCTTGGTATAGATGTCAACAAGCTCATTAAATATGATCCACATATCTAACTCTCAGATTGTATATTCCAACATCAACAGGGCTGGTTTATTAGACATAATATCCAAGAAATACAAAAAAGAGAAATGCATACACAAACAACGTCTACACTAGACACAAGGCTGCCAAGTTCTGTACTTGGACAGCATGGGAAGATTGTCCACAATAAAATAATAACAGCTGTTAATACATTCATCCACAAAGTAAAACCATGCTCGTCGCCAATGTGGGTTTATGTATAGAACTGCGGCCATCCCCAGCAGCACCACGCTGTAAGATGCTAGAAAGCTTGGATAAAATGCGTCCATGCTTATCAATCCAGTTTCTTCTTCGTGCTTACCAGAGTTATTGGACAATTCTGGAGGTGATGGACGAGCATCGCAACTTCTTGTCAGTGGCGGTCCACACAGGAAAGGATTATCCTCGTAGCTTCTGTTGTCGAATGTTGCGAATTGTGCAACCCTCTCTGGGGTCTTTCCAGACAAGTTATTGTGTGCTACAGTGAAAACCTCCACTTCGTACAGTTGAGTGAGCTGAAGAGGAATTTTTCCGTCCAAGTTGTTGTATGAAAGATCCAAGCTCTCAATTTCCTTCAAGTTTGAAAAAGTTGACGGGATTGACCCTATTAGCCTGTTGTGGGACAGGTTTAGCACCTTAATAGTGCTTAGGTTTCCAAGTTCTGGTGGAATCTCTCCCATCAAGTTATTGCAGGAAAGATCGATTCCCGACATGTAGGAGAGGGGTCTTCCTTGGTAGGAATAAGAAGAGCCCTTTGTCATGAACTCTGCATATGGTTGAAATTTGGAATCACCAAAGAAAGAAAGATACATCCCATATCTTTGAAAGGTAAGTGTTACGTCCCAAGTGCTTCCACATCTTAGGCAAGGGAGAATATGACCAGATAGGTTGTTGTGAGAAAAATCTATCAAGCGTAACTTGTCCAACCTGCACAACGACATTGGGATTTCTCCTTCAAAGTAATTATTGTCCAAAAGGAGATAACCAAGGTTAGAAAATGTATCAATCCATACTGGAATGCTGCCGGTAAAATGATTGTGGCCAAGATCCAGCATCACCAAATTAGAGCTGTTATAGAATGCATTTTCCAATGGCCCTTCCAATCTATTCTGAGATAAATAAACTTCTTGTATGATTGAAGGGAAATTTGAAGGTAGGCTTCCAGAGATGTCATTATGTGAAAGGTCCAGAACTTGAAGTGCAGACATATTTCCTATCCACTGTGGGAGCCTCCCGTGGATATTGTTGTGGCTGAGATCCAAGATACCCAATGAGGAACTATTAGATAAAATGTTCGGGATGGTTCCAGTGAATTGATTGCCATGCAGGTTCAATAACTCCAAGTACTGCAAGTTCAAATTTCTTAGGAAGATTTGGCCTTGCAGACTATTGTTTGATAGGACAATTATACTTAACATTAAGCAACCAGTGGCCAACTGCACAGGCACCTCTCCTGATAATCCATTATTGGACAAGTCTAAGTATGCCATTGAACTCATATTACCAAGAGAAGGAGGAATTCTCCCAATGAAACCGTTTCCTGACATGTGTAAAGACCCCAAGTTTGGAAGATGTGCTCCAATAAGTGTCGGAACATGGCCCCGTAAGCAGTTCTCTGAAATGTCCAAGTATCGTAAACTCGTATGAGAATGACTTGGCAACCGAAGTTGTCCCGAGAGAGAATTGTTAAGCAAGTAGAGCCGAGACAGGTCCGTGTTGTTCTCTAACAGCCAATATGGAAATCCTCCACTCAGTTGGATGTGCGAGAGATCAACATATTCTAGATTGTGCTGGTAGTAAAAGAATTTAGGAAACGTTCCGCCGTATCCGTAACCAGACAAGTCGAGATAAGTTAATTGGAATTTTGGGATCGAGCTATGTTGCTCTGTTTCGGCAAATATATTATTTCCTCCAGCACTCAGGGAATTGAGCTTTGTATGGTTGAAGAATGAGCTGAGTGTCACGGGAACCTGGAATTGATTGTATGAAAGATCTAGGTCTTTAATAGATGTCAAAGTCCTCAGAGGAGATAGAGATATATTTCCTGTGAATTGATTGTCAGAGAGATCTAATTGCCAAAGAGATGTCAAATTAGCCATACACGGAGGCAGGGTACCGCTAAGATTATTTCGGCCAAGATCTAATTGCCGAAGAGATGTCAAATTAGCCATACACGGAACGGAGGCAAGGTACCGCTGAGATTATTTCTGCTGATATCTAGTGTTATGAGCTGGTTTAATTCGCATAAACCTGAAAATTATTTGGTAATAAGGAATTGAACTAAAATTAAGGAGACACGTACACAACGACAAACACACAAGGGGGTTTAGGGGAGATTGATCATACCTTTGGGTATAGGGCCATTCAATTGATAACCAGTCATTGAAATATTCTCCAATGAGATTAAGTTTTTAATAGTCTGTAACATTTTATGACTAATAGAAATGGTGGGCGAGTAGAGATTTAGTTTTTTCAAACTCTTCAGATGAGGCCAACCTAAATAAATAAAAAATAAAAAATAAAAAAGTATTATTTAAAAATTTTAATATTAGAAAATTTTAAATTTTTTTTTAATTTTAAAAACTTATTTGTCCTTTATAATTTATTGTTGCATAGAGTTGAATAATAATAACATAAATATCATTATTTTACAAATATGATATGATTACTTAATGACTGAACTAAAAATTTGTAACAAATGATTGTAGAATAAGCAAAAATGATGAAATTTACCTTGAGTAAGTAGGGAACCATTCATAAATATCATGGACAAATTTCGAAGAGAAACCAGTCCCCCGATGCTTTGGAGGAAGTTATCATCCATAGTAGAATCATCCAAATATAGCTCTTCAAGATTGTTTAAATAGGATCCTAGCAAATTTGGGCAAAATAATAAAAATTACATGAACCACAATCACGGGAACAACAACTAAAAGTTAAGAAATGTAAGTATTTTTAGATATTAGGGAATGACCAAATGATGTTCCTTGTAAGTTGTAGAATGTTAAGCCAAGGCTCTTAAGCTTTGGAAAGAAATAATGCAGTGATTGCAGATTCGGCGGGGAGTTTGCATCTCTCCCGAATCCTCCAAGATAAAGGACACTGCAGTTGTTTCTGCTTTTATTGTCTGCAAATGTCAAAAGTTATATATTATGATCTCTTTTTTTGACAAGTAAAAGAAATGTATGATATACAAGTGATTCTTAATCCCACGGACAAGTAACATTTCCTTTTTGTAGTTTGAAATGATCAAGTGATATTTTTGGCTATGTTGAATCATAAATACTTCTAAAAAAATCCTGATTCTTTTATAATTATTATATCTACTTCAAAAAATTTTCAAAATTAAAAAAAAATTATATGTCATAACCCAAAATATATATTATTTTTCTATACTTTCATATAACCCAACTCCAATGGTCAAATGTTAAAAAATATATTTATTTTGTAAATTAAATAATTTGTTATTTTTTTAAAATAGAATGATTAGATTTTAAAAATTCTATAATTTACGTAAATATAATATAAAAAATGAAATTATTATCAAAAAATAGAATATAAAAATATTTATATGTAATATGATATTCTATTTTTTAATATGAAAAGAGAAAGTAAAGTATAATATAGTATTATTTAGTATATTTAAGATTTTAAAATATTTTATATTAATAGATACAAAATTATTTTAAAAAATTATAATATGTATAGTTTAATAAAAAAAAAGTGCTTTAATAGTCTTACATTTCAAGAAATTTAAAAAGGATGTGAAAAATAATAAATCCTAAATTAGAAATTAATCTAAAAAGATATTATTATAAGAAACTTATAAAATATTATAAAATATTAAACATAAAATTTATCCTTATACTTGATGTATGTTAAGAGAAATGTTGGTATAGATACTACAACTTGGATATGAAATTGATCTAAGAAACTCGGGCCAAGAGAGATCTAGTTTTAATGAAGGACCAAGATAGGAATGGATTAAAAATTAAGATGGATAAAAATGTCATATCTAACTTTCACATTTATTGATCCTTTTAATTGGTTGTATTCAAAATATAATCGCTTAAGAGATAAAAATCCTTTGAGGAATAACAAAATACTAAGTTATTAAAACTCAGAACAAGGTTACACAAATTACTTAACCTCAATACTTCTTCATCATCACCTAGAGAAGATTGATATATATATATATTTGCTTTTGGGTGTAACCAACAATGGAAAGTATTAATATGAGAGAAGATGTAATGGATTAGAAAAAAAACTTGGATTTATACCTTTGCACCCACAAATCTAGTGATCTTATTTCCGGTCAGATATAACTCCTCTGATTGGCTCAGAGCATGTAATTCAAGGAATAAGGAATTGAAACTAAGGAATCATTACAAAATTTAACGATATATATATTTGTAAAAGTAAAGCACATTTGTAAAAAATAAAAAAATAAAAAAAAAATTCAAATGATTTTTATAACCATGTAAAGACGTAATTACCATAAATCTTACCTTGGATATCGACTATTCCTTTTAGGTTGTTGTAAGATAGATCCAATGATTTTAGAGATGAAAGGCCACATAAAAATAACAGGATGCTCTCGTTGAATTCATTATTACGTAAATTGAGTGTCTCCAAATAGGCGAGACTTAATAGTCTCTCAAAACCTGCATATGTGAAGAAGTATAATATTATATCCCAATAAATGATGTATAGGAGTATACCATTCTATCTATGAGTTTTTTTTTTTTTTTCAAAAAAAAAGAGATAATTTATTTTATTTTGTCATTATGAAACGAATATCTTATCTTATTATTATGAAATGAACAGAGTAGGAGCTATAGAAAGATGACCTTCGTTCCCAATACAACCGAGTATTTTGTTCGCTGCCAAGTTGAGACTTATCAGATCTTTGAAAGAAAGAAACAAAGAAGCATTTAGGTACCACCCTCTAGAACCCGAATCCCTAGCAAACGAAAGATCAAGTTCGGTGACTCGCTTCGTTGTTGCGTCGCACGTGACTCTTGCCCAAGTACAACAATCAGCATCTATCCCCCCGCCAGACATGGCAGAGTCATCATACGCAACTGGATAAGTGAAGAAAGGCTGGATTTGCAAAAGAGCAGTTCGCTCGTGTTCCCAGCAACCACGACACTGAATCCCCCACTCCTCCAACAACAAAAGTAAAAGTAATATCACTACCATCCATGACCTAATAATAGCCACTAGCCCCATTTTTATGTTCGGAGTACCTCTTACTGCTTAATAATATTTGTTGCAATTGAGAGCAGTTCAGGCCTTCTATATATGGGCAGAGCCGGAGGTGCATTTAGGTATTTTCACATGGAAGGTCCATGTCCGTGGAAAAAATCCAAGAGACAAGTCTCCCCCTGTCGTTTCGTTCTCTCGTGGAAAATTGGTTTGCATTGCAGCTGGTAGGTAACATCAACTTTTTTCTTTTTGACCTTGACCTTGACCTGCTAGGGTCAAGCCGCGTAAATTTGGGCCTAGACAAGCTCAGGCATTCATAAGAAATTATAGAAAAGCACATCAGTTACAAAGCGGAGTCTCAATCAACAGTCAGTCTTCCCTCCTCGTTTTCTTCGGCTTCTATCCTGGAAAATTGGTTTGTATGGTAGCTGGCATGCACCATCGACTTTTTTGTTTTTGACCTTGACTTGCTAGGGTCGAGCTGCCTAAATTTGGGCCTAGACATGCTCAATCATCCATAAGAAATTATAAAAAAACCAAATTAGTTGGAAGCTTCTGGATTGGCCCATTTCTTAGTCACGGGTACTGCAGGGAACACTCACTGAGAAGTCTGCACAAGAAATAACGGAGTGCAAGAAAACAACTGATTTTTGGTGGCCCAAAATTTTTCACTTTTCTCCTTGTAGCATCTGTTTTTTTCTACAATACAGAGGAATGAAAGTCGGTTGGAGACTGGGCCGGGTATTATTTTATCAAAAATATATGTACAAAAAATTAAAGTCGGTGGAGGAAAGGGCCGGGCCTGACGTTGTAAAACGGTGATAAAAATGAACCTTGATAAGCGTTTGATCCACAAATTTCTATCATGCTGCCCATTCTCCAGCAGACTAATATTAATAAATGGAAAGTAAAATTGCCGGATAGCGTCTGCAACAAGACCATTCGACATAGATCGAATATTTAAAAACAACGCGAACTTACCAAACATTAGTTCTTGGAAATCTACACACAAACACGGTGAATAGCAAAATACACACTTTTTCCCTATCACCATCTATCGAAACCGAGCAAACATTCAAAAATTATTATAATAAAAACATCTCATTCCGCAGATAAAACGGGATAGGAGAAAGTAAAGATAAACAAGATTGTCCATACTCAACTAAACCAAACTGTTATGGGGTAATACCTGTGTTATTGTCTTGTCAGACTGGTTTTATGAATTTAGAGTAAGTCTTTATTTTTTTTCTTTTTCTTTTGTTGTTGTTGTTGTTGTTATTATGGTGGAAAGACTAGCGATTGAATCCTATACCTTGACCATGTGTCCTTGTAACCTGTTTTAGCTACTCCAAAAGAGTTTCTTGAACAAGAACTATCTGAATTTATGACATAAGACTCTGGTTTGTGAGACTCAGAAGCTATTTAGCCTTGGCTATCTGTCTTGTTGGATTGGCGAGCGGGAGAGCTGGCCCGTCTTCCAGCTTTGTTAGTTCCTTGCCAGGTAATAGACATTGTTTGAAACTGAATCCGTCGTGTGCTTAAATGGCCGGTCTTCTTCTTTCTGTGGGCAGATGAATATGAAAATGGGTGTTGTTTTCAAGCCTGAGGCATTGGAACTCTTCATCATGAAGAGTTTTTTGTTGTGTTATTGGTTGATGAAGGAACATAACATTCCAAAGCCCAAATTGAAGACTTCTAGTATGGCTAGAACGCTTGGTTTGAATTAGGGGTGAGCTTTTTTAATGTAATTGACCAATTTTCACTTTATAAATGAGATCGCCTAATGGCTAATGAGTGGTGCACGTTATAATTATTTATTGATGCCATTCGACTTATTGAGTGGCTTAATTGCCCCCATTTTGACTGAGTTCGAATCCATGGATTGCCGCCCCTCGCAAGCATAAAGGATAGTAGGTTTTTTAACCTCATTATCGCAAGGATAGAAAAAGCTATATATACGTTATCTTGCCCTTTCTTTTTGTTAATCAAATTCCGATTAAACTGAGTTGTGCTAGCCTTATTTATAAACCATATATATAACACTCAGATATTGGCTTATTAAATATAATATCCAATAAATACAAAAAGGAAAAATGCATATACAAACAACATTTAAACTAAACACAAGGCAGTGAAGCTTTGTACTTGGACAACATGGGAAGATTGTCCACAATAAAATAATAATAGTTGTTAATGCCTAAATTCTTGGACGATGATGGAGGTGATGGACGTGCATTACGACCTTTTGTCAGCGACGGTCGACATAGGGAAGGATTATCCTCGTAACTTCTATTGTTGAATGTTGCAAATTGTGTAACCATCTCTGGGGTCTTTCCAGACAAGTTATTGTGTGCCACGGTGAAAACCTCCGGTTGGTGCAGTTGAGTAAGCTAAGTAGGAATTTTCCCATCTAATTTGTTGTATGAAAGATCCAAGCTCTCAATTTCCTTCAAGTTTGAAAAAGTTGATGGGATTGGCCCTGTTAGGCTATTGTAGGATAGGTTTAGCACCTTAATTGTGCTAAGATTTCCAAGTTCTAATGGAATCTCTCTCATCAAATTGTTGCAGGAAAGATCAATTTCAGACATGTAGGAGAGTAGTCTTCCTTCGTAGGAATTAGAAAAGCTTTTTGTCGTGAACTCCGCATGTGTTTGAAAAATGTATTCATTTAACAAAGGAGAACTTATCCAAAAAATATCAGAGGTATGTCTTCTATTCCTAGTGCTTCCAAATCTTAGGCAAGGGGAATATGACCAGATAGGCAATTGTGAGAAAAATATATCAAACTTATTTTGTCCAACATGCACATCTGAATTTAGGCAAAATAATAAGTTATACAAAGCACACGTGTGAAAACAAAAATTAAAAGTTAAGAAATGTAAACATTTTTGGATGTTAGGGAATGACCAAATGATATTCCTTGTAAATTTTAGAATGTTAAGTAAAGGTTCTTAAGGTTCAAGAAAAAATTGTGTTGTGATTGTAACTCTATTACGAGACTTGCATCTCTCCTAATTCCTCTAAGGTGAAGGACATTATAGTTGCTCTAATTTATATTGTCTGCAAATGCCAAAAACTATATATAATGATCTTTTTTTATTTAGTATGTAAAGAAAATGTATGATATACAAGTGATTTTTGATCTCATGAACAAACAACATTTCCTTTTTTATTATTAATCAATTAAGTAATATTTGAAGCTAATTTATAGGACCACATTAAATAAATCTTTTTAATTAAGTGAAACACTTGGTTTTTGTTTTTGCAGTAAACTAACTATTTGCATTTTTAGATAGAAGTATTAAGTTTTAAAAATTACATAATTTATAGAAATATAGTTTATAAAAAATAATAATATTATTAAAAAACATAAATATGTAATGTGAAAATTTATTCTTTTTTATACAATGAAAAAAATATAAGTATAATATAATATTATACAATATATTCAAGATCTCATATGCATTTTATATAAATAGTTACAAAATTTTGAAAAATTATTATTTACCTAATTTAATAAAATAATACTCCAATGGCCTCACATTTCAAGGTAGTTAAAAAAGATGTTAAAAATAAGAAATCTCTAACTTGAATTTAATGCAAAGAGATATTATTAAATGAAGCTTATTAGTGAATATGAACAGTAAAATTCATACTGATGCTTGATTTATGTTAAAAGAGATGTCGCTATAGAAGCTTTAACTTAACTTGATCTATGAAACTTGGGCCTAGGGAGGTCTGCTTGTGGCAATGAATCAAGATAGGAATAGATTAAGAAAAAAAAACAAAAACAAAAACTAGGATTTATACCTCCTATAGCCACAAACCTTGTGATCTCATTTCTACTTAGATCCAACTCCTCCAATTCGCTTAGAGCAAGTAATTATGGGAATAAGGAATTGAAACTAAAGAATCATAAGCAAACTTAACATTACCGTCTTAAACTAAATCATTTATGTATGATATATCCCTTAATTTCTCAAAAATTAAGATTAGTAGAAAATTATATCTAAGCATTCACATTTATTGATCCTTTTAGTTGTTTGTGTCTAAAATTTAACTACTTAAGAGATGAAAGCCTTTTAAGAAATAACAAAATGCTACTGTTCAAGTTATTAAAACTTAGATCAAAGGAGTGTAGATTGCTTAACCTTAGTACTCCTTTGTCATCACCCAAAAGGAAGATTGATATATATTTGCTCTTTAGTACAACCAACAACAAAAAGTATTAACGAGAGAGAGGATGAGTGGATGTGATTAGAAGTATAATAACTTTTTAAATTACAAATAAATATCAAAATAAAATAGTAATAAAAAATTAAATTTTATTCCTTATGTAAAATAATAACAAATTGGGTCTTAGTACATACCACCTTTTAACAAAGTAAAAATACTAAAAAAGAAAAAATCTTATTTCACCCTAAAAAAATCATTTTCTAGATATAATTTTTCCAAACCCAATAAATAATTCAAATTTGACCACATGTAATCATATATTATCTGAGGAAAGAGATATAATCTCTTATTATTAATTTTTTAAAAGGTAAAACATTTATTAAATTTAAAAATTATCATTAAAAAATAAAAATAGAAATAATATTAAGAAATTTTATAATCAATTGAAATGCTTTTATTGAAATTTTCTTATTTCATATTTAGTTACTTTATTTTATTTTTTTAAATCTTGTTAGCCTCTCTTTAAAAAAAAAAGAAAAAACATATCACCAATAATTTATTTTGATAAATTGAATTATATTGTAATCTTATATATTATATTATTTGTTAAATTCTTAAAATTAAAAATATAGTTTAAGAGGTCTCTTTGTTTTTTTTTTTTGCAAGAATTTTTTCCTTATAATTTTAAAATTTCAGTTGTGAGTTCATCTTTTATTTAAAAATTTGTTAATTTTTGCAAAAGATAAAAAATAGAAACAATTAACAATTCAAAATAATTCTTTTAGTATTTCCTTATTTCAAAGAGATATAAAAGTAATTTTTTCTCATTTTTTATAATAAAATTTGCTCTATTTGTCTCTTTATATATTTTTATAAAAGTAAAACATATTTGACAAAAAAATTATCTTATTTTTATAGCTATATATAAGTATGGTTACCATGAGTCTTACCTTGAACGTCGACTATTCCTTTTAATGTGTTGCAGAATAGATCCAGTGATTTCATACATGAAAGGGCAAGATAATAAGATACTCTCTTTGATTTCATTTCAACCTAAACTAAGAGACTCCAAATAGACAAGTTTTGATAATTTACGTGAGCATGATATCATGCATAATTTTACAATTTTGAAGTTGGTGAAGTGGTGCCAACTGTAAATTTTAAATTTTTTTCATTTTTTCCTTTTCGGTGAGGAAGCCCAATGACTTTAATTCTACATGGAATCTTGGGGCAGTATTATGAAATTCAAAGAATAGTTAATTAATCTAACTTCAAAAATTAAGATGTACCGTGTCATTCTGGTCCTCCCTTTACGTTTCATTCGGGTCGTCTCATGGAAAATTGGTCTGCGGGGCATCAACGTTTTTAATCTCATCGTGACAAGCCCATTAAGAAATTGTGGATTGGCCCATTAGTTAGGACGGGTGCTGCAGGTCCCTACTCAACTGAGAAGCCTGCGAGTGCAAGAAGACCAACGATTTTTGGTGGCCCAAATGTTTTTCGGAACTCCGGCTTCCGAATTCAGCCCGAATCACCAAGATTTACAGATTGTGAGCGTTGACTTCTTTCCATTGAAAAGGGAGTTCTTTCGGGTTTGAAACAATCTTTAGTGTTCGGTTCCTCGTTTGCTCGAAAATAAAGAGGGTCTTGAACAGTTCCTTCGGTGGAACAAAACAGTAATCTTGATTTTGGTTTCAACCCAACTGATTATTCTTCAAACCAATTGTCTTTACCTGCATTTTGGTATTACGCATACTCTGCCTTCTGCATCACGTATCCATAATTACGAGGCAACTTGATTTCTGTTTGTTTATAGGAGTTTAATCGAGAAGAAACTTTAGCTTGGGTGTACCTCTTTGTGAGTGTTAGGTGCGCAGGGAGAGATTGGTGCTTGGACATTGCCTTGCCCTCTCTGTGTTTTAGTTGTCTGGACAAGCAAGCCTGAAGGCATATTTGTATGGCTGCCTTTCTTTTTTCATTTCTCTCTCTCTCTTTTTTTCTTGTTTGCCCTCCAGGAATGTTTGTCCTCTGGACAAACAAATTATTTTTGTACACATTTAAGCTACTTTAACAGTGTCTTGAATTTCATTTTCTCAAACCATATTTTTCAGCTTCTACCGAATAATGTTCTTTGGACTGTGACTTACAATCTCAGTCAAAATATTGCCTCCTCCATATGCAGGGGGCAAGTTGTTGGACAATGGAGTTTGGAAGTCAAGAAACGATAAACTGGAATTATAGTTTACAGCATTAGCAATGTTAGGTGTGGTATCTGTTATTATTATTATATCCATCTTTTATAAGAAATGTCTAAATATTAGTTAAGAAACGTTGTTTTTATTGTCTAGCTTAGATGTTGCTAAATCATAAAATAGCGTGATTCGGGGACAAGCTTTTGTCAGACTTAGGAAGCCCCTTCTGCTTCAGCATGCATGACCTGTGTGTTTGGCTGCTGAATGCAGCCTTGCAATAAATAAAGTCTATGTTTGCTCTGATTTATTTTCTGTCATTTCATGTGTATCTGTCTTGTACAGGCTTAGCAAGGGAACAAAGAGATATTACAGAACCTACTGTCTACCGAAAATACCTCACATAACTTTCTACAAATGTCCATGGCTTGTATATATTTTATTAGACCTTCTGTGCCTTCCATTAATTTCCATTTTGGCATATCAAAGTGTTGGTCAGGGCCTTAGGGAAACTGTTGTTTCCTTAGATTTGATTTGATTTTTAAATTTTTTTAGGAGACAAGGAAAGAACAAATTCTTGAGATGCATGTATGTTCTTTGTGTTGGGGTCACACAGACCAAGGATTCTGTTAAAGACCTTCATGATGTAAATAGACTTCACTCTGATTCATGGAGCTTTCTGCCCCACCATCTTTTGATGAGTCCAATCATGCGGAGGACTTTGAGGACAGAAAGGGGGCGGATTTAACGAAAAATGTAGGGTTCAAATTTTGTGGCGAATAATGTTTTCCTGTTTAATTTTTCTTCTCAAGATTTTCCCATCTGTGCAGGAGTTTGACTTCACAAATGTACATTTTCTCTTTCCGAAGATGTTCTTTTACCCCACAGATCTAGGTATGTACCTTGTATATGTTTTGAGTGTGGACACAGTTTTGTGTTTTTGGTTCATTCTATAAGTTGGTTGTCTTTCATCCGGTGCAGTCTGATTCTTGGGAGGATGGATTTGAAGAACTCTTTCATAAACAATTAATAGCATTGGTGAAAGCATCAGATGTTGAAGAAAATGTGTGCCAAGTCATTGAGCATTCAGCTAGCACAAAAATGTTTATCTACTGAAATAAAAAGAAAATAAAAGCGAAGCTTTTTATGCTTTGCAGTCATCTTGAAACTCAAAGGAAATGATACCTGAACTCTATCTGCAGGTATGAACGAGGCTGGATTGGCAGATTTTGTTGTTCGAGCTGTCAACTCCTGCCGTCTGCTTCTTCACCCCCGTACTTTATGAAAGAGTTGCTTGGACAAATGTTGCAGAACTAACCATTAATGTCCCTCTTCCCCTCTCCATCTTTAGAAATTCCTGGTGCAGCATTAACTAGTGGAAGCACACTTTTTCAATGAACTGCAAAAGACAGTAAATCCCATGTTCCATTTCCATTAGCTTATATGGCACACTTTATGTTTGAAGGTCTGAGACAGAGTTTATAACTTCGATTTACATATTGTGGATGAAATTGCAGTGAGACGGGCCTCCGAACTCTTGAACTAGATGACTATCAAGCGAAGATTGCTACACAAGAAGGGTAAATTGCTAGTCGGCCGAAATCCATTATTTCCTGTCTGTTAAAATCTTCTGATGTGCAGGTCCCATGCTTGCCCGTACTATCCTCGGCTTCATTCCAGGTTCTTGTTTATGTTATTCTCTCATTCGTGATCCTCTGACCTCTTATTTCTATATCCATAATTTAATCAAAATCAATCTCTCCTAGCTGGAGTTGCAAGTTGGAGACGGTTCAGGTCAGACCTTATTTTGAATTCCAATACCATATCTGCCCAAAACCATGCACAAGCATGGGATCCTTTCTCTTCTTGCTTCCAAAGGTTACCCTTATACTCTTTCCATCATGTTTCCCTTGGTAAATTTCTCTAACTCTCTCTTTTCAATGTCTGTTCATACTCGTACAGTTTGTAGTGCAATGAGGTTAATTGACATAGTTCATAAAAGTTCAAAAAATTAGAATCAAAGCAACACAATTATTTTCTGCAGAAACTCAAAAGTCCAGTTTTCCGGTGTAATCCCTGAAAAAAAGTCAAAAAGTCCCTTTGCAGTTTTTCCAAATGAAATGGCACCTCTATTTGACCCCAATATTCATTGTTTGAACAGTTTCTGAGAACTTAGTATTACCATTTTGAGCTACATAGTCACTTCTGACTTCTGCATACTACATTGTTCATAAATTTTGTGTCAAAAGTAGCATTATGTTTATATGTAAGCTTCAGATACCATTAAACTTTCCCAAAGTGTTGTAGGATATGTCTCATGCATTTACTGATGCCAGTCCTGAGAGAGCCCCAAAGGCATGCTTAAGGACATTCAAATATTTGTAGGAATTGGCGGGCGATTGATTGGCAAGATGTATCAAATGGTAATCCATTGCCAAACTTCTCCTTTTTCTGCTCCAATCAAAGCTCGGCACATGTTCATGAAAAAATCTTCGTTATTCTTTTTTCTTGTTTCGATTTGTTTTGTACACCTTCTTTTGGCAAATCACTACAACAGCTTACTCAGTAAGTGATAATTTTCTTTTACAACACATTAGTTTTCTTTTAGGTTTTCTGGAAATGTTATTGCTTATGAGAATTGCTACTTACTCATTCAATGAATCTTTTCTGACACTAAGCAAATAGAATTTATTTGAAATTTTACTCATGTTGTTAGAATCTGAGGATAGAAATATTGTTGTTTTATCTTTTTGCTCTATTATTTTTCTTCTGTCTTCCTTTAATTTCCTTTTCTCATTTCTTTTCCTCTCTAGATCCCTAGGTATTGGGTGTGATCAGTGCTTGACATCCCTTCATCTTCTTCAATAATCAACTTCTGCTAAACTACCAACCTGTTGGAATATGCCTTGTATTCCAAATTACTCTTTTGCCCTTCTTATATTCCTATATAAATAGGCATAATAGGGTTTATTAGAAATTGAGAGAGATTTGAGAGGAGTCACACTCTTTGTATCCTGTAACATACTTTCTCTACTAGTAAAAATATTCCCTCTCTCCTTCCCGTGGATGTAGGTCATATAGACCGAACTACGTAAAATTCTGATGTTACTTTCTTCTTCGATTTAACATTTACACTAACAAATTGGTATCAGAGCCGAAAAGAAAAAATTTTCTT